>JANZXV010000212.1:2847410-2864319 GCA_027576455.1 Erythroxylum roigii | reverse complement strand
GCTCATTTAAGAGAAAACAAGGCTAAATAATCAAAGAGTTCATTCAATTAACTTTGTGAGTTAAGAATTTAGTAAGATTCACAAGTCAAAGGCTAATAAATTTAAGAAGAAATTGCCTGATAAAGCAACACAAGTTGCTACTAACGATAACAAGAAGGAACAAAAGATAGATAAATGTCATTTCTATAAGAAAGAATGACACTGTCAAAAAGACTATCTAAAATGTAAGGATTGGTTTGAAAAGAAAAGGATATCTAACCTTTTTGTATATTCTGAACTAAACTTAAGTGCCTTTTAATACTTGTTGGCTTGATTATGGTGTTGCTACTCATGTTTTTAATGTAATGCAGAGGTTTTGTTACAATCTAAACCATAAACCCAACTTAAAAATTTATATTTGTTGAAAATTGTAAGAAGGTTCTAATTCACGGCATAGGGACTTATCATCTAATAATAGATAATGGTTATCACCTGGATCTACTACAAACTTTTTATATACCTTTAGTTTCTAGAAACTTAATTTCTAGTTCTAAACTTGATAAAAGTAGGTTTACTTTTAAGTTTGGTATGATTGTTTCAGTTTATTTAAACATAATTTTTTTTATTATTTGTAAAATTCTTATGGATGGTTTATATAAATTGAAACTGTTCGCCAATTTTATTGAATTTATTATGATAATTTTGCAACATTAATTTTCTTCTTCAAAAATGACGAACTCTAGAGGTGTTGAAAATATGGAGTTGAAATATTTTTTTCTTAAAGAAGGAAGATCATAAACAAACAGTATGTAATGAATATATTAAGAGGATCTTATGATTGTAAACCCTTATCTAAAGGTGTATAGTGAACGATATTTAAAGAACTTGTTTAAAAGGTGAGCTTTAGTTATATTGATGGTTGTTTTTAATGCGTTTTCAAGCATTTAATCTCAATAAAAATTTCTGGTTGGCAGTTTTTATTTTTTATGATTGTATACATGTAACTATTGTTAAATAAGAAATAAAAGTGTCTATGAGACATTAATGTAGACCATATTTCCTGTTTAATAATGGAATAGATCTCAATTATTTATTTTGGTCACTTAATGGACATATCGGATTAAAAGTTATAAATAATTGATCCCCTTTCTATTAATTAGGGTTATAGAAGTTAAATTTTTTTCTATAGCAGTAAGAGAGTTAAGAAAAATAAACAAAATTTAACAAAGAACACGGTAGAGTTTCTTGATCTCTCTATGACAATGACGTCTTCGGCGTTAAATACACAATATTATGCTATAATTATTTGTGACAATTTTTTGGAACTAATTATTTGTTACACTTATTTATTCAAAATTCTAAAGTTGTAAATGTCAACGTCAATTTCAATTTTGTCATAAAATTATATTATATAGTAGCTACTGTCATGCCAAAAATTTTGGTTCATGTAATTTTATAGGATTTTTAGAATGAGACCAAATTATTGCAAGATTCTTATAATGGAAAATTATAGGAAGACATACTAGGTTGGAGATAATATAATATAAGACTAAGACTTAAACATTGGAGAAGATTTTACGAGCTTATTTAAAGGTTTTGAGGTAGCAAGATTCACATAATACAATTAAGACACTGTATTTCAATGTAAAACTTTATGACACTGGATTATATGATTCTTTTGTATATAACTTACTTATTCTACTTGTAAATTTTCAATAGTTTCCAAATTGGTTTCGAGTAGCTCTAGTATTTTTAACTTAAATAATTCCTTCAATTTCTAAAGGTGTAAATTTGTTCTTAATCTTTTTTTTAGTTTTGTCAAATAAACTCTTTCTTTATTAATAATATCATTCAAATTAAAATTTTAACTAGTAATAAAGAGTCACTCGATACTCATATTTGGATTTGAATATGAGTTTCAACTATTTGAAAAACAATTTAAGTAGGTCCGTTAAAAATACAAATTTGTTTGTAAAACTAATATTTTAAATTAATATTTCTACTTCATGAACTAGTATATGTCTTACGTAAATCATCAAAGTATATATTTTAGGAGAATAAGTAAAATTTATATATATCTATTATTTAATAATAATGATGATGTCTATCATTATCCTTAAAGGTTAAACAAGCGTTTACAACTAAATTTGTATTTTTAATTAAAATTGGAAGACTTATTTACTTTTTTTTATTAGGATAAAACTTACCTACCTGATATCTCTTATAATTTAATATTCCTAATTATTTTACGTATGTTATTATTATTTTTTTTGAAACTTATTTTACGTATGTTATTAGATGTATAGTTCATACATATAAGGATGTGTGGTTAAAAATTTTTTTAGCATTGAATCGAGAAGTTTACGTTTTATCCTTTCATATGAAAAGTTTTCTACGAGCCAGAAGGCAAATCCACCGATAGTTTATTAACGGTTAAAACAAAAGAGTGGACATATAGACCATTGTTGGCTTAATGCTTAAGCTCGTAGCTTTCAAGTACCTTAACTGCTGTAGCTTAGCAAGAATATGGCAGTAGCCATGTTTGGAAAATGGTATTCCACTTCCACATTCTTCACATAGGCACACTTCTCACCGAAATCATTGTTCCCTAACGAAGTGATAATCACATTCAATATGCTGGGTTCTGGCCTTGAAAACAGGATTAAGAGATAAAGATGCAGCTCCAAGATTATCACATCAAACTACCACTGGTTGCTGAACAGAATGACCAATTTCAGTGAGCAAGGATTGCAACCACATGATTTCAGCAACAGTATTGGTGACAGAGCGATACGCTGCTTCTGTAGAAGATTGAGCCATTGTTTATTGTTTCCTAGGGCTCCAAGAGATTAAGTTCTATCCTAGATAGGATGCAAAACCACTAGTAGATTGCCGGTCTGCCCTATCACCAGCCCAGTCGACATTCGTAAAAACCTCCAAATCTGTTGTAGAACTAGGGACAAGTAGGATGCCTTGGTTAAGTGTGTCTTTCACATATCTCAAAACGCGTTTGCACATCTGCCAATGTATATCAGTAGGAGTAGACATATATTGGCTTAGTTTGTTAACAGCATAAGCCAAGTCTGGGTGGGTCAGACAGGCATATTGTAAAGCTCCAATACACCTCCTATAAATGTATGGATCGAAAAGTGGCTCTCCTTCAGACTGATCAAGTTGATGAGTAACAGAAATAGGAGTTTGTATTGACATGGCACCATCCATATGAGTAACCTTCAAAAGGTCAGTGAGATACTTGGTTTGACTAAGCAACAAGCCATCACACCTATGTTGAACCTCAATACCCAGAAGTATGTAAGATTGCCCAAGTCCCTTAGCTCAAATTCTGTAGACAAAAGATTGACCGTTTGTTGAATGAGAAAGCGATTGCTATCTGTCAAAACAACATCATCCACATAGAGTAATAGATATAGTATTTGGGAATTGTGCTTCAAGATTAATAAAGATGCATATGTGTGTGAAGCCTTAAAACCAATGCGCAGCAAAAAGGAACTAAGCCTACTATACTAGGCTCTTGGCGCTTGCTTTAGCCTATAGAGAGACCTTCATAGCTTGCAAACATGATCTGGACATCTAGAGTCAACAAACCCCTGAGGTTCAGCCATGTAAACCTCCTCCTCTAAATAACCATTGAGGAAGGCATTAGAAATATCCAACTGATGCATATGCCAACAATTGGAAACTGCCAATGAGAGAAGTAATCTGATTGTTGTGGATTTCATGACTGGTGAGAATGAGGCAGAATAATCCACTCCCTCTTGCTGAATATACCCTTTGGCAACTAATATGGCCTTCAATCTTTCAACACTGCCATTTGTATAACATTTAACCTTATAAACCCACTTATTGCCTACTATTTTAACATTAGCAGGTTTGGGCACAAGATCCCATGTGCCATGTTTGAGAAGATCTGTAATCTCATTGGCCATAGCTTTCCTCCATTCGCTATGCTTAGATGCCTGTGAATAAGATGTAGGTTCGAAAATAGAAGAGCACAATAAAGGTGAGGTGATTAATGCTGCATATAGAATTTTCTTCCTAGGATTAGGTTGCAAAGTCATTGGATGCTGAGTTTGTCTGGCAGGAGGTGGATCAAGTTCTTGTGATTGTGATGCTGGAGCAGGTGTGTCACCTGCAACTGCAGGAAGTGATGACACAGAGGCTGGTGCAGCAAGAGATAACGTTAAGTTTGGGGCACTGACTATTGGTATAGGTGTTGATGGAGGAGATGTTATCTCCTGTATTCGAACTTGAGAAATAGACAAAGGTGGTAATTACACAGAAAGGACAGGAGAGCTCATAGGTAGAGTGAACCATGGTGAAAAATTAGTGTCTATGACCGGTGGAATTCCCAAGATAGAGCCCTTAGAAAGTGATGCGTCATGATACAGAAACCTTGTCTCATCCAACCTATAATTCCTGCAGATGTAGGATCGGTTAGTCTGATGATCAAAGCAGATTATGCCTACATGATCAGTAGCATTGCTAAGATAAACACAAGGTGTGCTTTTGAAAGAGAACTTGTTGGTATTGTAGGATCTGAGAAGGGGATAGGCTGTGCATCTAAAAAACCCTGAGAGTAGTGTAATCTGGTGGTTGAGCAAATAACTTTTCATAAGGAGACAGATTTACAATCACAGGAGATGGGAGACGATTCATAATATGAATTGCAACTGTAAAAGCATAGTTCCAGAACTATAATGGAACCTTGGAATGAGCCAACATGGATAATCCTGTGTCAACAACACGCCTTATCTTTCTTTCCACTGTCCCATTTTGCTCATGAGTGTGGGCACAAACAATTTTATGAACAATTCCTGAAATTTTCAGATATGTATTGACATTTTGTAATTCCCCTTCCTAGTCAGATTGAAAAGCCTTGATTTTGGTGGTGAATTGTCTTTCTATCATTGCAACAAACTGTGAAATTATAGAATACACATCACTTTTGAGCTTAAGAGGATAAAGCCAAGTAAATCGGGAGAAGTCATCAACCAAAATCAAGAAGCATTTTTCACCAAAAATAGAGTTCATAGGGGTAGGACCTTATACATCACCATGAACTAAATCAAATTTTTGGAAGTAACAGTGCCAATTGGTGACAAATGAGTTCTGCTCAATTTCCCAAGACAATAGGGCTCACAATTGTCGACTGGTATGTGTTTTATTGAACAAGGTAAATTAAAAATATTGATAATACTTGAAACAGTGCCATATTGAGCATGTCCAAGTCTTGCATGCCAGTCTTGTAGGCTAAGTTTTTCTGTAACAAATGCTTGAGGTTTCATCTGCAAGTGTTGTACTTGTGCTCTTGAGAACTTGTATACACTATCTTCAGCAGGACCCTTTAGCAAAATTCTCTATGATCTGATCTTTCACAATAAAATGTGAGTCATATAACTTAAAAAAGCACTGATTATCTCTAACAATCTTATTCACAGACAATAGTTGTTTTTATAGGGAAGGAACATGCATAATCTTGTTCAACAACAAAGGTTTATGGTTTGTGAAAAGAGAAGACTAACCAATGTGCTTAATAGGTATACCTGATCCATTGCCAATAATAACATTGTCTGTACCATTTTATTCCTCTAAGATTCCTAGACTTGCCAGATTTGGTGTCATATGGTGATTGGCTGTTGAATCTGGAAACTAGTCATTGCTCTTGGTAGGAGAGTTGCATATAGCAACATTTGCTATAGGAGATTCATAGCTTTTGTCAAATTTTTTTCTACAGGTATTGGCTTGATGATTGTTCGTATTGCAAATCTGATAACGAGTATTAAACCACTTCTTGCTAGATTTGTTAGTGTTTCCTTTGTTGTTGTTGTTGTAATTGTTATTGTTGTTGTTTCTGGATTGAGAGGGGTCATAGCATGCCAAGTTTGCAACCATAGAAATTGGTTTTCTGGAGCTTTGCAACAAAATCTCATGAGAGATCAGCATTCCAGATAGTTCGGAGAAGCTTACCTTGTCCTTTCTTGAGGAAATGCCAGCAATAATAGGATGATAATCTCCTGGTAATAACCATAAGATTTTAAAATTGAATTCAACAATCCCAATTGGCATTCCCGTCTGTGCAAGTTGATCTTTGATGTTTTTTGCCTCTTTAAGAAACTGGGCCATAGGTTTGTCTTCTGATGTCAAGTTCTGCAGTTCCATGTGGAGCTGGACTTGTCTAGCACTTGATTGAGCACCAAATGCATCTTTGAGGGCCTCCCATACTTCGAATGTCGACTCTTGATCAATTATATATGGAAAAACTTCCTCTGTAAGAGAAGATAATATCCAACCAACAAGCAGTTGGTCTTGATAGACCGAATTTTGGAATTCAAGATTGGGGATAGTAGCTTTTGTTTCCCGATCAAGTATGGTTATTGTAGGTGCAGGTGTTCCATCAATATGAGAGGTTAGATTATATCCTTTCAAAATTGAATTGAATTGAGTTCTCCAAATCAAGAAGTTGGTTGGCTTTAGTTTTATGGCAAAAGTAAATTGTGCATGAGGTAAGGTAGAATGATTTGTTGGAATGAGTGAGGAAGGAGAAAGAGAAGAGGATGGTGTGTTTAAGATTTGAGTTTTGGAAGACATGACCGATTCCTGCTCTAATACCATAATAGAAAATGAATAAGTTGGAGGTTCAAGCTCATCTTTCTATTGACAAGAATGCTAAATAAATACAATATACAATGGCATTAATCTAGCTAATCACGATCCTATACTTAGTGCCTGTTTGGATAAGCTTATATCAGTAGAGCTTTTGTTAGTAGAGTTTTTATCATAGAGCTTTTCTAAAAAGAGCTTTTATCAGAAGTCAGTTGGCTGTTTGGCTGTCATTTAAAAAAGAGCTTTTTTGAAAGAACTTCATACAATAGACTATTTGGCAACATAAGAAAAGTACTTTTAATTTTAACTATATTTTATTTTGTAATAAAAATTAACTATGCATATAAATATTATTAAAAATATATTAAACAATATGCAAATCACAATATATTAATTATTATATAATTTTAAACCATATAAACATAAATAAAAATATATCTAACCAAATCTTTTATATGGATTATAATATAAGTAAAACTAATATAAAAATAAATATTAAAACATATAAAAAGTCAAATAATATTATATAAATCTCAAAGTAAACGTGAATATATGTTTGTGTGTATTATGAAAATTAAGTGCAAAACATAAAGGTAAATAGGACTAAAAATAGGCTCATTAATTGATCTAAAAATCTACTTAAAAAAGTGCTTTTTTGAAAAGTTCCAAATTTTAACTTATCAAAAAGCTGTATTTTAGCTTCAAAAAAAGCCATTTCTACGAAAAAAGTGCCTTTTGATTTTACAGCCAAACACTCAGTTTTTTTGAAAACAGCTTTTGCGGTTAAAAAAGGTATTTATTCACCCTCCAAAAGCTGCACTAAACAGGTTCTAAATCAAATTTTGATAAACTTGGAAACAATTATTCTTCTAGAGACAAGAGCATAAACTCAACCTAAATTGATTTTTTTAAAAAATTAATAGAATTTCTTAAATTTGAAAAATAAAAATATTTTAAATTCAAGTTCAAATTCAATATGAAATTTAGTTAACTAATTTTACTCACTAATTCTTAATAAGACTAAATCGTGCCAAAAAATATTAATTATACAATTTTATAGGGTTGATTAAAGATAAGTTCTCAAATTGGACGAGAGCTAAAGAGAAGGGCCGCTTCATATTGAGAGTTCTTGGAATTCGTTTAGTAAGGTATGTTTAGTAGGAAGGAGACAAAAAGCAACAGGATAATGATCGGTCCATATCATATTTTGATGTTCAATGAACATCAATAGGACCACATTCTATGCCCAAACTTGAAAGCCCTAAGCCTCCTCCTATCAAATACTTGTTTGGTAAGAAGTCTTAATTTAATAATAGTGACCCCCAAAACAGTCCATAATGCTAAATTATTAATTTAAAATATATGATTAATAAATTAATATATACTAAAAATAATGATAAATTATTTTTTATTTAAAAACTTAAATATTAATTATATAAAAATAATTCAAGGTAAATAATTGAGGCCCAGCCTAAAATAGATTAGTAGTTCATCCCCTCAACTGCCGAAACCTAATCGCCTGCCGCTGACTAAAAGACATGTCGTTTTCCGTTTCAATTGCTGGCCAACGGCCTTGAATAACCGTTTGGACGGCTTTTAAGTTTTAATTCAATCTTCCAATGCAAAGTGTTATATATAATTTCATATTTAATTACTTCAGATACTCTCCAAATAATTTGATTTTTTATTTTATATTCGTGTTTTTAACTATTTAATTATTATACAATTCTTTCTATTATACTTTAATTTTATTTTCTTTTTTGGTTATTTCGTATCCTAATTTTACTTTTATTTATTTATTTATTTTTATTTTCATTCATTTATGTAGATCATTTGAAAACAATAAAACCCGACGTTTTAACGATTTTTCTAACAGGTGTTGCTATTGTTTCTTGTTTCTATTATACTTTAATATTGTATCATTATAAATTTTTGTAATATTATTTATAAATTATCTGAAAATAAGCTCCCAAGGGTAGTTAAGTTAACGGAATAGGGAGCATAGAGTCAAAAGGTCCTGTGTTTGAATCCCTTTAATTACGCTTTCTTAATCGAGCCTGTTATATATGATTTGACTAGTACAAATTACCCGATTGACGTGATTTGTAAACTATTACGTTAATTAAAAAATTTGTCTGGTACGCATTCAAAAAATAGTAATTATAAATTTCTACGAAAAAAAAGGTTTATATGACAATAAGTGATTAAATAATATTTAAGAATACTATAATTAAAATGAGGAAAAAGAAAATAACTCACTCAAAACATTTGGAGAAATTCGCTAGAGCAGCTCACTGCCTTTTAACTAACATTCTCTTAAATATTTCCACAACCTCTGTGTATCTGTCTCTGATTCTCCGTGGATCGATCTTCGTTACCAATTTTCTCTTTCTTATAAAGACCAACTCTCTCATCTCTCAATCTCATCTCAACTGGGTTAGTTTCGTTCTCCTTCGTATGGCGGGGTTTTTCTCTCTTTTAAGGCGCTTGTACCTCTCTGTTTATAACTGGGCAGTCTTCATTGGCTGGCAAGTCCATGCTCGTCTATGCCCATATCTGAATTCCAAGTTTTAATCTTTTCTGATCGATTCATATTTGTAGTTTCTTAACGTCTTTGCAGGGCTCAGGTTCTGTTCCTGGCCATTAGAACTTTGAGAGAATCTGGTCACCAACATGTCTATAATGCTGTTGAGAAGCCACTCCAGCTCGCACAAACCGCAGCTGTATTAGAGGTAGGCCTTGTGTTTGTAGCAAACTGCTTCTTCCTAGAAATATTGGGTTCTTGGGCGAGCTAATGGTTCCTGAAAACTATTCTTACGTTGCTCTTTTACTGGTGTTTGAAGCAATGTAGACTGTAGTGAGTTCGTTTTTCAATTTTACTTTGTGCTTTCCAAGTCATCGTTTGTCTGAATTTTACCTTCTTTTTGTCGTGGTTTGTGGATTCGAAATTCGCTCTACATCAGATTCTTCATAGTCTTGTTGGTAAGCACTTTCTCTTCTTTTCTTGGAATATAGCTTATTCCACAATTAATTATTTGAGTGAGAATTAAGGTTAGAAAAAGTTTGGAATTTTATGTATGATTCTAAAAACTTATTTTTCTTATTATGGTTTGTACTGAAAAGGTTTAGTGAGGTCTCCAATATCAGCAACACTGCCACAGATAGGTTCAAGATTGTATGTATTATGGGCTATCTTGCATAGTTTTCCTGAGGTTAGTCCTCTCCATTAGTTGCTTTTATTATGTATAAGTTCTGAATTGGAAAGAAAAATGGGAACTAAAAGAGAAGACAATTGGCAGGTTCGAACTCACTTTCTTGTCAGTTCTTTGGTCATCAGCTGGTCAATCACAGAGGCAAGTCAATATTTCATTGTTTAATTCCTTATATATGTTATTGTTGCATGTCTATTTTGTGTGGTAATCTCTACTAATCGGATAAGTGTCCTTTGTAGATTATTCGCTATTCTTTCTTCGGAACAAAGGAGGCACTTGGTGCTGCACCTTCATGGCTCATGTGGCTTAGGTATTGTTCAAGTACACTAAACTTGTTGGCCAAAATAAGTATTTCACTAATAGGTGATTGATTTGCTAATGTGCAATTAGTGCTATATAGGTATAGCACCTTTTTGTTGTTGTACCCTACTGGCATCAGCAGTGAAGTTGGTCTGATATATCTCGCCTTGCCATATATCAAGGTAGTTTTTAAGTTTTGGTAAATCAATGGAATCTGCTAAAATATAATCGAAACCTGTGGAAGCTATCAAAATTATTCGAGTCTGATCACACTTTGTCAGAAGTAATTGAGCTTATTTCTTCATCACATTGACAGAACCTTAATGACTGCTCTGAACTTTTCCTGTTCTTCTTTGACATGCATAAGATTGATATTGAAGTAAAAACATAATATGTTTTCGAATCTTAATGACCCTATTATATTTCCTCCCCTGAAAGGTATGGATCAATTCCTCCCTTCCCCACTTGTCAAAACTCACATCCTAGAGAATGGAATATAAAAAGATCATAATTTGCAGTTGAAAGTTGTTCTGCAGAAATGTAAGTATCTCTGACCAAGTTGAGTTTATGACAGAAATCTGAGAAGTACTGCATAAGAATGCCGAACACATGGAACTTCTCTTTCGATAACTTCTACGCCGCAATTCTTGTCCTTGGCATTTATGTCCCAGGTATGAACTAAGGACTAGGCATTCACTTATCGGCTTAGCTCGTTATCATCTGTGTAGCTGATTGAATGTAATGGTGAATTGCAGGTAGTCCTCATATGTACACATACATGCTGGGGCAGAGGAAGAAAGCTCTTTCAAAATCCAAAAGAGAATAGAGTGTCAACCAAAAGCCCCAATGGGATATACTTGTTTCTCTCACGAATCTGTTCATAGCTGTCATTTCTATCTCAAAAATTGCCTTTTTTTTGTCACAGGAGCTATATGTGTACTTTAGATTCACTAATTTGATTATTGTTTGGAAAATTGGTCTCCATGAACTTTAAACTCTTTTCCCCTCCTTCCCCTTCTTTTTTCAATATATTGCCTGCGTAATATCTTTACAACTCATTACTTAAAACTCATACGACAACACCTCTGTTTCAGTTCTTACTCTCAATCTTTCTGTAGACATGGTCCGAGGAAAATCCCAACTTAAGCAGAGGATCCAAAGCCAAAGGAGCTCCTTAATTTGGATATCAACACATATCTAACTGTATCTGCAATGGTGTTCAGGGTCTTTGAATCTTTATGTTGCTTCTAATCACTTTTTAACAAAAAATGAAAGAAAAAGTCACCGTCTGCTTACCGCAAAGGACAGATCATGTAACGTTTTGGTTTATGTAGAAAACTTACACCGAATCTTGTCGGAGCACCAGACTACCTTTCTTCTCGTTTTGGAGATTTAACAATCTTCCAATTAAAAAAAAACACGTCAGGTAATGAAGTCACAATGTTTCAAGTAAGATTAGACTGAAAAACCCATACCGGTAAGAAAGAAGCAGGAGGCGGAGAGCAAGTGCAATAAGTAAAAGGGGTTAGCCAACGCAGAAACATACTTACCTGGACGGGGTCAATGGGCGATCAGGAAGGCCCATGGCCTAGGATGGTGACCTCCATTGCACTTAGGAGGGGTGCCTTCCTAAGGTCTCCCCAATGAGGGAGAGCCTACGTCATAATTTGTGATAGAGGGGGCCTGCGTTCGCGCGGCCCCTGCCAAGCTATGAGTACAAATCTTGAAAGTGTGTAGGTTGCTAGATATCAGTTGGCGGTTCATAAAAGAAAGTACTATCGTACCTTCTGAAAAGTTACAAGAACGCCTGAGTAACGGCCAGTTGTCATGGAACATGGAGATGGTTTGGTATTGGAAATTGGGAAGCTTACTGGTCAATCTCTCATGTATGAATTAACAAGAACGCCTTGTTGGAATTTGTGAATTACATCTTGTGACAACTGAATCATGTTTCTAAGTTGGATTTGGAATTTGTGAATTACATCTTGTGACAACTGATTCATGGAATTTGTGAATTACATCTTGTGACAACTGATTCATGTTTCTAAGTTGGATTTGTCGTAACAAATCTCTCACACTTCTATAGTTAAGTCTGCATGTCTTTCGGTATAATATAATGAGACCATTGTTTGATTGTCATAACTAGTGCCAACATCGTGCATGAGAATTGCTCCTATTTTTTCTACAAGTGTATCTGCTTCAATCAAGGTTGGTTAAAATTGAGAGCAAGAACTAGTTCTGGCACTAACATCTTCTTGAGTTGAATTACGATTTTTTATATTTTGATTTTTCAAATACTAAGATCACTTTAATTATATAAAATGATTAACATATAAATCATAATAAAGCGCGAATCGTAATTTGTATCTTATTTCTAAATTTGATCATTTTCTTGTCGTATTTTACAGAACAGTTTCTAAAACTGATTCATTTTAACCACTGTCGCTGCAAAAGTGTCAAACTTCTAACTGTATCTACGGAACAAATTGAGAGAGCTATGTAAGTCTTACAGAAAGAGCTATGCAACTCTTACAGAGAAGTGGCAATTTCATTAGAGCTTAAATTTATTCATAATAAGTTTTAGATGTTTTAATAATTAATTTAATTTCAATTAAACTTTAATTATAATTAAATATCATTTATGTCCAAATAAGATTCAATATCTTATATTGTATTTATTTATTAAATATGAACTTTATAATCAAGTACAACTTAATTAAAATAACTTTGCTCTCTACAACCTGTTCTTTATATGTGTCTCAGTAGGTTCTCAAATATGTTATCAATGATTATAAATTCTAATTTTAATTCATAATTAGAAGTATATAAATTAAAATTTTGAATTTATCTTTATTCTTCTATTAAACAATTTATAATTATACATCAAGATTGATATTTAACAATGCATTATGGCCACCTAAATATTTATAATTATCAAAAGAAATTTTGATTAACCTTTCAGTGCATGATATTTTCGTATAATTCAATCATGTCATAATATAATGTTCTGATTAGATAGGGCATAGAAGTAATATCTACTCTTTTTGAGTCCAATTATATTAGTTCTCTACTATTAGTTATTTATTCAATTAATGACATTCGTAAACTATTTACAAAATGTTATTCTACCTTGGCTAATGATTTATCGAATTAATACTAATCGAGAACAATAGAACATTCTTCCTAATTATTTTTGGTGATAAATTTTATCTTGATCACTCAACTACTATATAGTTCATGCTACATTAATCTTCATATTTAAGTCAATAAGATCGACTACTTTCTTCATAAGAAAAAACATAACATGTGTTATTCTTTTTATTTTCTATTAATGTTTAGTTTTAATAGAACAATGATTAGGAACAATATAGGGACAACATATTAATGCAATATGAATTCATTTACGTCATATAATTATCCAATGAACTTTATCATATACATCTAAATATATACAAAATAAATGATGTCTTAAAATAATTGTTACTAACTTACAACTAATCGATTTACTACTAAAAGACTAAGACTAAAAAATGTTGTATCTTTAGATGTCCAAGCAAAAGCATTTTGCATAAAAATTAAGTTAAAGGTTTGCTAATTTAACTATATTCTCTTACGATTCTTTGGTAATAGCCTACTAATTTCAAGAAGCTTGTAATTTGTTTCAATGTCTAAAGTATTGACCACTCCTTATCAACGAACATAACTTGAGCAATGATAACATGACATAGGTACTCCACTTTCCCATAGGCAAATGAACATTTGGATTTGTTGATATCTAAATGTTGACATCTCAACTCCTGAAACACTTTCTTACATTTAAAAGGTGGAATCGCTTATCCTAAGCGCCTCTACACCCCGACCTTATAGAGTAGTAAGGGGGTAAATCATGTTTTGATCTTATACTTAATTTCTCAGAAAGGCGGCCCAATGTTTGATGTGCACAAAGAGCCACCACATTAGATAAACTCTCACATTGCCGCTATTAAGACTCGAACCTGAGACTTTGTACTCAATTTCCTTTTGATAACCAATTGAGCTATCCGTGCGGCACCTGAAACACTTTTCTCATTGTACCATGTGTTACCTTTAACTTCTACTATAAACTATTATGTTATTAAAGAAAATCAACACTAATTTCCTCTAAGTACTCCTTGAAAATTGAGTTTATTAAACTTTAGAATGTTCCTGGAACATTTGTCAAGCCATATGGTATTATTAAGAATTAATAGTAACCTTAATGCATCTAAAGGTTGTTTTATAGATATCATTATGGTCCATTCTAATATGATAATACCCAACCCTTATGTCCAATTTAGTGAAATATATAGCTCCATACAACTCTTCTAACAAATAGGAAACTTATCTTTAATAGTGCTTTTATTCAAAGCTCTATAGTCAGTATAAAACCTCCAAGTTTTATATATTTGTTTTTAACTAAAATGACAGAAGAAGTAAAGAAGCTTATACTTTCCTGGATAATTCCTTGTAGCAACTCCTAAACTGCTTGTTTTTTGCACTCATGCATACCTGTAAGGCCTCAATTCACATATTCTACTCCTTCCTTCAATTGATTTTTATGATTATAAACCCTTGATGTTGGTAAACCAGCTCCTAAGAGACATTTTGGTATTCCTTTAATACTTGTTGTAACTCCTTCCCTTGCTTACCAGGCAAAGAAATTAGTTGACCCATATAAGGATAACTTTGGGTTGGATAGGCCTGGATCCATAGGCCTAATTTTGGTCTAACAATTTGTATGAGAGCTGGACCATGACTCGAGGTTTAAATGGACTCAAAATTTACGGCCTAAGTTTGAGCCTGATCAAGTCAGGTTAAGCCTAAAAATCGTATAATTTTTATATTAAAATAAGGCAAATAAAATAAATAAAAAGGTTTATACAAACTTTGAATTGAATCAGGCCACAGAGCTAAAGCCTGAACTTGACTCAAAGTTTAAAAGTTAAAAAAATACTCAATCAACTCGAGTCGAGTTCATTAACTTTGGGTTAGCCAGTTTGGTAAAAATGTCATATCTAGATCCAAAGTTATAGTTTGAATAATCACCTATGTATCCTTACACCAATTAATACTTCTATTTTATGGCAGTAACAAAAACCGATAAACTACTTCCTCCTTCAAGCATTTGTCTATGTGTTTGTCTTTCACTTCCTTTACTCTTTTACCTATCCTACTTCGCAAATCAATCTTATGGCCCTTCCATTCAAGTCAAGTCATCCTAGTATCTGTAACCAATGCATCTGTGTTGAATTTTTATCCGCTCATCATCCCCTTAAAACTCTTGCAGTACTTGTTTCATTTGATCCATAACCCTTCTCCTACTAAGATCATCATTGGTTTTATCTCCGCAATGCCATTACGATTTTGATTCATGAATTTTCATCCACAAAATTATGGTTCTTCCTGATATCTTCCCACCACTTTCATTTGTTAGGATTTAGAAGAAGAAGAAATTACCTATCATAGCTTGTAATAAGATTGCAGTTTGCTTTATCTCCCGACTTTCTTCTTCCATCCCTTCTTCTCTTACATCCACCACATACATGTGCATTTTCTTTCTAGACTTCTTTCCTAATTAGCAGAAAGATTCTCTCTATTAATTAAGAACAAATTAGACCTCTCAAATTCTATTTATCAACGAAATTTTCACTAAATTATTATTGTTGTTACTCTAATTTTAACTGGATCTCGAGTGTTGTATTGGATTCTTCGATAGGTTGATAGCACTTGTGTTGTCACAGAAGATTGGGATTTGTTCTTCTTGTATTGAATAATCTTCTAACTGATACTTAATCCACAACGTCTGTGAGCAACAACTTATGGCTGACATATACTCAGCTTCTGAAATTGATAGAGCAATTGAGCTTTGCCTCTTACTCAACCAGGAAACTAGGTTATGGCCAAGGAAGTGACATCCTCCACTCGTACTCTTTCTATCAATCCTATCTCTGGCGTAATCAGCATCATAGTAGCCAATTAACCTGAAATCTTTACGTTTCTCATACATTAAGCAAAGATCAGTAGAACCTGATATATATCTAAAAATTCTTTTAACAGCTGTATAATGAGACTCTCTAGGATTTGCTTGAAATCTTGCACACAAATAAACACTAAATAAGATATCAGGTCTGCTTACTGTGAGGTAAAGTAAAGAACCAACAATTCCTCTATAAAGGGTTTGATCAACCTTCTTGCCAGTTTCATCCTCAGACAGCAGGTTTGAAGGATGCATCGGAGTTGACATTGGTTTTACATTTTCCATCTCATACTTAATCAACAGTTCCTTGATATATTTCTGTTGATGAATAAAAAATCTTTTCTTCGGTTTGCTTAACTTGCAGCCCAAGAAAGAATTTTAATTCACCCATCATGTTCATCTCAAACTCATTCTTCTTCAAATTCTCAAAACTAGTACATAACTTTTAGACGTTTCACCAAAGATCATATCATCAACATAAATTTGAACTATAATGAAATCATTCTTAATGCATTTTCTAAATAACGTCTTATCTACGTGACCTCTACTGAAATTATTCTCAATTAGAAAAGAACTGAGGCGATCATACCAGGAGGTTGCTTTACATAAACCTTTTCATCTATAAAACCATTCAGAAATGCACTTTTCACATCCATTTAAAATAGCTTTACATCATGATAGACAGTATATGCAAGCAAAATCCTAATAGCTTCTAGTCTTGTTACAGGAGCATAAGTCTCATTGTAGTCTATTCCTTCCTGCTGATTATAGCCTTGTGCTACTAATCTCGCTTTGTTAC
>JANZXV010000212.1:2803218-2829011 GCA_027576455.1 Erythroxylum roigii | reverse complement strand
CCGACTGAACCAAACTGCACTTAATCAAACAAATTATTGACAGGAAGAAAGAAATTTAAGTCCAAACTACAAGCTCGGAAAATCTCAAAGCTTAATTCAAGTTCTATTTTTTTTGTATGTCAACACGAGTTCAATGTTCATACTAATTATGGATGTTGGTTGGTGCTGGCATTTTCATTGGGTATCAGCCAGTGGTATGTTACCAAGGTAGATTTGAAAATTAAAAAAAATAAAATCCATCTTATTCTTACTAACCCTAGCTTCATCCCTGACACTATTACACTCATAGAAAACCAACCATAAAAGAGAGGAGAGTGAAGAAAGAAGACAGCCACCAGTCACCAGCCTATACAAAAAAAAGATCCAGCCACCAACGTCTCTTGTTTTCAACAGTCCAACCTCCAACTCCTCTGATCTACTATCACCTGCTCTCCAAAAAATTTGCTACACCGTCGGGTCTCGAGTCACTGCCTTACTAGGTCTTCACTTGGGTCGGTGGCCGGCGGTGTTGGTTGCCACAGAGGGAGGATGGAGGAGGCACTATATCTAGGTGGCGTGGACGACGCGACGGAGGCGATCGGCGAGATCACCAGAGGACGACAGACGGACGAAGGAGAAAAGGAAGACGCGAGGAGACCACCGGAGTCCAGATCCAGACCAGGGAGGGGCGGCGAAGGGCGACAGAAGGAGGCAGGCAGGCGACAGATGGACGGAGGCAGGCGACAGGCAACAGAGAAGAGAGAAGAGAGTGGGCGGCCGAAGGTCGGGGGGTAGTTTTTTAGGGTTATTTGCAAATTAGTCCCTAGGTTTTCTAAATTTTGCGGAACTGTCCAGATTTTTCCAGTATCTTCGGTACCGGCCGAAATTTTTTTCGGGTACAATTGTTAACGTACTGGTATTCCGTTCCGGCTGGTACTGTCCGGTACGGAACAATATTCAGACCATTGGATGAAGGGTAATATTTTAAATTAGACGTTTAAAAAACATCATCAATTGTAAATTTTAAAGTGTATCATCAACTTAAAAAGCTTAAAATATAATAATACCTGATGTTTTAAAAATTGGGTTGAAAATTAAACGGGTGAGATAAGATATTTACAATTTAAAAGGTTCAATTTGTATTAAACAATCGTAAAATTGAATAAAATTGATTTCTAAAATATAAATAAAGAAGACAATTATTAATTTAAAATTTAATTAAAAAGAGAGATTGTTAAATAAAAGGTAATTAATTTATTTTGATTTATAAAAATTGACTAATTATAAATTGATTGGTTTTTAACGCATGAATTATTAAAATAAATAAATCAAAAAATTAAAAATCTAACTAAAAATGGAGGGATTTAAAATTTTTATAATGATTGATAATTCACAATTTCACAAAAAGCAGAAGTAAAGCATAAAAGAGAGAGAACCTATTGGACAAGAAAAAGACCAAACGGTCTATCTTGAGCCAGACAAAATCTAGGGGTCTCCGAGGTTGAAACGAAGACAAATCTGTGTCGCTAACTTGTGTCCCTACTACTCCCTAAACCAATCTCGAAAACGACGTCGTTCGGCTTTTTAAAACCATCAAAATCAAATCCACGGAGAGGGAAGAGGAACGAACCAACCAGAGCCAGCAAGTTACCAATTTCACTCAAATAAGAAGAAACAAAAAGCGAAAGTTCAAATGAGATGAAGGTGATGAGAGATTGTGGATTCTAGAAGAGAAGGGGAGTGAGAGAGCTTAGCGTTTAGTTCTTGTAATGGCAGAGCAGAGGAACAAGTGGAGCTGGGACGTGAGTGGCTTCGAGGCGAGGAAGTCATTGGCCGTGCCGGAGCCGGAGGACGACCACAAGGTGACTCCGCCACTCGCGAGGCCCTATTCGATCTCTTCCACGGCGTCGGTTCTTCCTCCCGAGAATTCTGGCTTCTCCAAGCAAACTCTCGCCTTCAAAGTCCAGCGGTTGAAGGATAAAGTCAAGGTAAGCTCAATGGTTAGTGATTTTAGTGGAAATGTGGGAAATTTTGAGTCGATGGAGACGGTTAGAGAATCTTAAGTCGTACTTCTGTTATGGTACATTTATGTTTATTTTCAGATATCAGAAATCTTTGTAATACTTTTCCAGTGCAGTGTGTGAGAGAAGATTACATGGAGTTGAGACAAGAGGCAGGTGAACTGCAGGAGTATTCTAATGAAAAACTCGAGCGACTTACCCGCTATTTAGGTGTTCTTGCTTCGAGCACTTTTAAGCTAGGTGAAAATTTTAGCTCTTCATGGAATATTCTATATAGAACATTTCCAAACAAGCTCATTCTTCTGTTTGGCAATGTTAGTCATGTTGATTTTTTAGTTCAACAGATTGATTTTTTTTAATTTTTAATTTTTAACAAGGCCTTTTGTGAGACTTTGTAACATCTGATTCATGATTTGCATATGTTACTGAAATCTCTAAAATTTTATGCATGTGTCTTTGTAGGTAGATTGTATAGCGTCTTCTTCACAAGCTTTTAAGGTCATATTCACTTGTTTCTTGTGTCTGAACTATTTAAATGCCAGATCAAGTTGCACTTGAAACTGAGGCTAGAATATCTCCGATGATCAATGAGAAGAGAAGATTGTTTAATGAATTGTTAACACCCAAAGGTTGTACGGGAAACCTCTCTAGATTAAAAATTCTCTCCCTTTCTTTCTCATACATTTCAGAAAAGTTGTAAAATTGTCGCCCTTTTTTTTCATGGTTTATTATCATATTATGCTCCACCGAGCTTATGAAATTTCTATTTTTGTTTGAAAAATATTTTTATTTTCAGGAAACATAAAAGTGTATTGTCGTGCTAGACCATTATTTGAGGATGAAGGCCCTTCTATTGCCGAGTTTCCCGATGACTGCACGATCCGTATAAATATTGCCAATGACACCCTTTCCAGTTCTAAAAAGGATTTTGAGTTTGATAGAGTTTTTGGGCCCCATGTTGGACAAGGTTTCACATTGGTGTTTTTACGTTTATTGTTGTTCTTTGTTGTTTCTCTGTCATATTATGTGCTAACAATGTTACATAATATGACTTGAAGATAGGTTATGCAATGTGGCTTTTTACCTATATTTTTTTGGTCACGTAGCAAAGCATTGCAGCCTTCTTGCTTACGTTTTTTCCATTCCACGTATGTTTTGCAGCTGAACTATTTAGTGATGTCCAACCATTTGTGCAGTCATCATTGGACGGTTACAATGTTTCTATATTTGCTTATGGACAAACTGGCTCTGGAAAGACATACACTATGGTATTCTGAAAAGAAAAAGAGGAGAAATCTTTTTAAGTAGTCTGCACATAGTTTTCTTTGCATATATTTGATTTTCTAGAATGATTTTTTAGTTTCTTAATGCATGCGGATGCAGCTTGGCCTGTGTTTCTTGGAGGGCTTGTAAATAGTCTGAGATGTTCTAGTGCAAGATCTGAGAGTGATCCTTTTGATTTTTGCGCGTGCTAGATATCCTTTGTTTATTGGAGTAAACAGTTTCACTGTCTGGTACACAGACCCTTTGGATAACTAAATTCTCCCCCTGGTTCATTTGAAAGTGTTTGAACCAAACATCTCACTAGATTACACAGGCACAAGTCGCTTTGATTCCTATCTGTCAGATGGTTTCTTGTGGCAGTTGAATGCTTTTTAGAATCTTTTTTTCTAGTCGGTGCTCTTTAATCACTCCTTTGTATGTTATAACATATATATGCATTATTTTGCATTAGTGTGCATGTAGTTTTATATGAACTAAGTTTGCATTATTTTGCAAGTTGAATGGCTTTGCTAATGTGATTTCACTTTGCTCAGGAAGGATCTACTTATGATCGGGGTTTGTATGCTCGTTGCTTTGAGGAACTGTTAGACTTGGTTAACTCAGATTCAAATTCTGCTTCTCGATTCAGTTTCTCAGCTACAGTTTTTGAGTTCTACAATGAACAGGTTTCATTTGTTCAATGTTTACACTTTCTTCCAATAAAGGACAGTTTGTACTTGTACCTGAGCATGATTATCTTTTACTTATCTGATTGAGGTATTTTTTTCACTCTTATAGATACGGGATTTGTTGTCAGAGTCTGGACAGAATTTGCAAAAGATCAAAATGGGATCGACTGAATCTTTTGTAGAGCTTGCACAAGAAAAAATCGATAACCCTTTGGACTTCTCTAGAGTCTTGAAAAGTGCATTTCAAAGCCGAGGAGATGACTTGTCAAAGTTCAATGTTTCTCATTTGTATGTCCTTTATTCTCTTTGCCCCTGTAAGATATGAATGCTTGTTGTTAGAGTGCTGCCATGATTTTGTCTAATTAAATGCAAAATGCCACAAATTGCAAAAAACTATTTCACTTGATATTAAAGGTTTATAGAGCATCACCATGCGTCCACACCTAGGCCTCAGACATTATTTGAAGGTTTGGTTATTTTAACATGATACTAGACTCTACAATTTAAGAGGTCGAGTACAATGATAATATACAAAACTTTTAGCCAAATGGCTCTTTGTCAGGGGTAGATATGGTTGAATATATAATTGAAGGTTTGATTATTTTAACGTGATACTAGACTCTACAATTTAAGAGGTCAAGTACAGTGATCATATACAAAACTTTTAGCCAAATGGCTCTTTGTCAGGGGTAGATATGGTTGAATATATAATTGAAGGTTTGGTTATTTTAACATGATACTAGACTCTACAATTTAAGAGGTCAGGCACAGTGATCATATACAAAACTTTTAGCCAAATGACTCTTTGTCAGGGGTATATATGGTTGAATATATGATTGAATCTGCAACCTATAATGAAAAATATGTGGTGGAATGAAATGAATAATAATAGGCAAAGAAAGGATAAAGTTCAAAATATGTTCTAAGGATACCTAGCTGTTGTGTCCGTTGTCCCTTTTCTGTTTCATTAGGGTCTATGAACTTGATAATTGTCATAGGAAACTATCTTTGTGAAGTTCGAATCAGGATTGAGTCTGATTTGGAGATGCATATGTGATGTCTTTTAGTATTATAGACAATAAATGTCTTTGCTTTGTATTGCAATGCATTAAAATGAAGTTCAAATGACTGATATTTCTCACTACCAATGACTAGCATACAGTAAATTTATGGCACATAGGGCATGAGCTGAAAAAATTAAAGATGGAATTAAGAGGCTTGGTACCCATCTGTTGAAATTATTTCCCATAGTAGAAAACTTCAGAGCACCATTGTTACATATACACATGATTCAGTTTTATAACAGGGCATTCCATGTGATCCTATTTTTACTATAACTTTCATCAAATTTATCTTAGTGATACAAAGTTTATATCTATGATTCATACTTTTTCTTTTTCCCATTGTAGGATTGTCACAATTCATATATTTTATAACAATTTGATCAGTGGAGAAAACTTTTATAGCAAGCTTTCTTTTGTTGATCTTGCTGGAAGTGAAGGTTTAATTACAGAAGAAGATAGTGGAGAAAGCGTAACAGATTTGCTACATGTGATGAAATCGCTTTCAGCGTATGTTTCCATTGGCACTTTCTGTTAATTTTTAACCTGTTATTTGTGTAGTGGTTATGATCTAGAAGGCCATTTCATTATAGTTGTACAAGAAGTTTTGGGTATATAAGTGAGAGGGCAGGCCTTATGGCAATTATTGTCTATTGATTGGAATTTCCTGCCTGTTGTGTGCATGGAGAAGAGAAGTTTGGGACATCAAGAGAGCACGATAGAGATTAGGTTATTATTAGCACTTATTTAGTGACACCAGTAATAAATTGAGAATCAGGTAGTATTTTAATCTCAATACAACCTATGTCTCACATGTAGGTTGGGAGATGTTTTATATTCGTTGACTTCAAAGAAGGAAGTTGTTCCATATGGAAATTCAATGCTAACAAATATCCTTGCGGACTCTGTAGGTATTGTATTTCTTCTTGTTTTCTGCACTTGGTTAGGCTGCATAATTTCAAAACCAATTTTCAGTGTATGCCTTTCCCATTGCAGTCTTGTTACAGCTGATTTTGTAGAATTTATGAGCATTTCAGAATCTCAAGTAGATTATGCCTAAATTGGTGATCATCGAGCAAATTCAGTTACATATTGTTCTCTTTCAAGTAGATGGCTGCATTATGTGTATTGTTTGGTGTAATGTACCTTGCAAGTTGAAGAAACTAATAAATGGAACTATCATTCTTTGTTATCATGCTGCCTGGTTTGCTCATTGATTTCCTCTCTTATCAATCTTGAGTGCTTTTACGATGTTTCTTTTAGGGGGAAGCTCAAAGACTTTGATGATACTCAATGTGTGTCCAAATGCTGCAAGTTTGTCTGGGACGTTGTCCTCCCTCAATTTTTGTGCCAGGGCTAGAAACGCTTCATTAAACCTTCAAAATCATGATACAATTAAGAAGTGGAGAGATGTAGTAAGTATCTGTCTTTCTATATGATTTTGGAAGTAAATCCTTCAATTTGCTCAGAAAATATTCCTTGTAGCTACCACTTTGTTGTCAATGACTACCCTTTCTGCAAGGGAAGCTTAAGGAAGTAGTGACCTTGTTGGGGAATGTACTTGGTGCAAAACAAGCTTATGCCAGCAAAATCCTTCTTGTGAAATTTGGAGAAGTTAGTCCATTGTAGATCACTGAATTTAAATTGAGTTATTATGTATAGAATTGGAGATAAGTTTCAAGACTTAAAATTCATGAGGATGATTATGAAAAATAGAGATGATAGTTTGAGTAAGGTTCATTAGGCTTTCGTTATGTTTTTTGATTTACTGCTATTATTTGTTTAAAGATAAAACATGTGAGGTCACGCTATGTGATAATTGTAAAGTCATTCTTGTAATTGATGAATGTAGCTAGTTTGGAACGTGCCCATTCAGTAGTTGTGATGATTCTTGTAGGCAAATGATGTACGGAAGGACTTGTATGAGAAGGAAAAGGAAATTCATGATCTGAAACAAGAGGTTTTAGGACTGAAGGAAGCAATTAAAGACGCAAACGATCAATGCATCCTCCTCTTCAATGAAGTTCAGAATGCTTGGAAAGTTTCATTCACACTGCAGTCAGATTTAAAGGTTTTTTAACTTCAAGTTTGGTCTACTGTCTAATTCTCTAATGAGCTAAGGAGTTACTGTCATTTTCTTGGTTCTTTTTTGCTCTGAAGTGTCCTTTCTTCCATTCTTCATCTTTACCAAAAATAGAAATCAGAATAGAAAACTTTCTAGTTTACAAATGTATTTCTATATGCATTGAGTGAACAACAATCTATTTTTGAACTATATATTATCATTTAATTTTTGCACATGTGTGGGTGTGTTTATTCCTTGTCCACTTCAGGAAAACTTGAATTCAAGTTACTTCTTTACTTTTACTTGATGCAGTCTGAGAATGTTATGCTTGCGGACAAGCATAAGGTAGAAAAGGAACAAAATGCTCAACTTCAAAATCAATTGGTACAATTATCACAGACGGAGCAGGAACAAACGTTTCAGATTCAACAACGAAATTCCACAATTCAGACATTGCAGGTTGTTTATACTTAAATCTTAACATTTCAACAACATGAATATTTGTCAGGTTCTGATGTTATGTTGCCTACCAATGAGTATAGAGTTCATCCACTGCATATATGTGGACTGTGAATCATTTGACAACTTCTTGAATAGTTGTTCATTGTGGGTCCGGTGTAAACTGCTTTGGAAGCATTATCATTACTGAACAGAGCAGGCATTTTCACTTTTAAATCATATATTCTTGATTTCAAAGCTCTACCATGTTCAATATCTTTCAGAATCATTGTCTTGGCCTTTCTATCATTTATTCCAGGGAAGCTATGACCTTCCTTTCCTAGATAAAATCACATTCCTCTGATATTGTTCTACTGGTCATTGAATTTCTATTCATGTTTTAATCATTATGCTGGCCTTCACTTTCTGTTGTAGGCCAAGATTAAAAGCTTGGAAGTTCAACTTAGTGAAGCCTCTGGTCAAGAAAACTTACATGTTGGTTCAAATTCATCTTCTGGAACTTCATCATTTCCCAAGGGACATGGGGATGGAGATACTTCAGCAGTAACCAAGAAACTTGAAGAAGAACTAAAAAGACGTGATACTCTCATTGAGGTCTGCTACACTTAGCAAACCATTAAGCTATGTAATCTTGCATAACGGAAATAACTCACTTGAACATGAAATTATGGAGGCCGCCTGAGAAAAGGAGGATATCTAAGAGCACTACCATGTTTCTGCCTTCTGTAACATAGAAGATAGGATCATTTGAACTACAAGGCCTTTCGATAAAAGATATGGTTTTACGGTTATGTTCTATTTTAACAAACTAAAGATGAGCTGTTGATCTGAAGATGAGATGTGTAGTTTTTCAATTATGCCCTATTTTTCTTAACCCACTATATAGTTCAACATGTTTCGCTTATGTAGATACATACAGAACCACATTTCATGTATCACTTCTGCTGGTCCCACTACTTATTGCATATATAAGTGAAAATTAAGTTTTTGTGTATGACACATGCAGGGCCACTAATTTTTTTTTCTTATTTCTTGTGTGCAGCGATTACATGAAGAAAATGAAAAATTGTTTGATAGATTAACAGAAAAATCATCATCAACTGGATCTCCACAGGTTCTCTTTTCATCTAACGAATATTTCTGAATAATGTTGATACTTCACTTTCAATTCATTGTCACTATTGTGTGCTTGTCACCGAAAAACAGTGTTAAAGCTTATATTAGGATATCATTGGCAAGACTCTTGAAGCCTTCTTGGATAGAAACTTGTGTGTAGAGTAGCAAAGGTTCCGAGTTTTTTCACTTTATTTCAAGAATATTGGTCTTTAGGTTCTACTCTTTTCCATTATAAAAGATCCTGTGTATTGGAACTTAGAGATCATTTATCTTGATCCAAGTTATTTGAAATGTTGACGTTGTGTATGTATTGTCATGATATTTTTTTTATCTCTCTCAGGGTTTTGCTATAGAGCTTTTTAACAAATTTTGTCAATATCAAATTTCATAGGCGTGTAGATATATGCAAAACATTTCGGTACAATTTAAGAATTTTGTATCTTTTTCTAATCTTGACTAGTAAAGTGATATATGACATATTCACCATTATGTTTTTCATTAAGTTTGCTATATGTTCTAATGCAACCATTTCATGGACTTAATAGGGCTTACAGTGTTGGGGTTGCTTTTCTATTGTCTGTCTTAATTGTTTATTGTTGTTAGAATGGCTTCTTGACATGATATTGGAGCCTTGTACGACTGTGACTTCTCGAGTTCAAGTTGCCATTGCCTCCATTTATGATATTTGTGATGTATTTGGGTATGTTATAGAATGATATTTGTACCATTTATTGAGCCTCATTCAATAGCTTAAGGTTTTGGGTTGAATGGTTTCTTGATTTTACAAGCCACAAAAGTAGGCAATACAAGATTATACTAATACTAAAGAATAACACCCTTCCACTACAAGATACTTTATATAGAGGAACCATGGCTTAATAATATTAATTTTTTAACTTTGTTAACTTCTTTTCAGCTCTCCAGTCCGTTACTTAAAGGAATGACCAATGCTAGGGATCTAGGAAGGTGATGTCATTTTGAAACAAATAGTACTTATCATTTAACGCCTTGTGTTTTCCCTTTTATCCTTCTTATGCTGACAGCTGCTTATTTAACTTGCAGGACTGAAGGCAATAATAAAGGGCTTCCAATAGATGTTGTTCCATTTTCAACTGATAACGCTGATGGAACAATAGCCTTGGTTAAATCAGGTACTGAGAAAGTTAAAACCACGCCCGCGGGAGAATATCTTACAGCTTCTCTAAATGATTTTGATCCTGAACAATATGATGGACTTGCTGCCATTTCAGATGGAGCAAACAAACTTTTGATGCTGGTAAATGTTTGTAATTGTTAGTTAATTTTCCTGTATTGAACATTATTTTCTGTTCTCTTCAGCTGAATATCAATAGTGGCCTCACCATGTATTTGCTGATTTGAACTGTATGTCAGTTACCCCCTTGTGGATGTGAAACATGTTAAATTAAGTTCCTTTTTTTTTTAAAGAATGAGTTTGAAGCATGATTAGACGGTACCTTGATAACAAATTTTCTGATTTTTAACAAGATTGGGACGAATAATTACAGGTTCTAGCTGCTGTGATTAAAGCAGGTGCTTCTAGGGAACATGAAATACTTGCTGAAATTAGAGATGCTGTGTTCTCTTTTATTCGTAAAATGGAACCAAGAAGGGTAATGGACACCATGCTTGTTTCTCGTGTCAGAATCTTGTATATAAGATCCTTACTTGCTAGATCTCCAGAGCTGCAGTCCATCAAGGTAATGATCATTGGTTGCTTTCCTCATTCGGTTAATCTGCTGAGCATGTATACTTTGCCTTTGTTGAGATTTCACTGTTTTGTCCATTCTCTTCCTTCACTTTATAGGTTCCTTCCGTAGAATGCTATTTAGATAAGGCTAATACTGGACATAGTAGAAGCACCAGCCGAGGTAGCAGTCCTGGACGATCCCCTGTGCGTTACATAGATGATCAAATTCAGGGCTTTAAAGTGAACATAAAGCCAGAAAAAAAATCGAGGTTGTCATCAGTGGTTCTGAGAATGAGAGGAATTGATCAGGTACCCGCTATTGTGTTCTGCTTTTCATGTCATTATTTTGAAGATAGAATGCTCATACTGACCATAAGTTCTGAAGTGGTTTAAAGAAGAGGCAAGATAGATAAACAACTGACCAGTTTTAACAATGATCTGACTCCCCAGATTGCATATACTAGCCACATGAGTACTTGTATGCACATTTTCCCCCTCGTCTTCACACATACCACAAAATGCATGCACATGCAGAGACATCCCTATACGTTATGGAAAATGCAAGTAAAGGGAATCGTGTTCATTGTGCGTGGACAGAGCTCCGTGTAAGCCTAGACAATAATGAAGAACGAAAATACAAAATGTGGGGATGTTTTAATCTTTCTTAATTATAATTTTAATTGAAATGAATGTGGATGAAATTTCTTTCATGCTCTCTTGAAGTGTATTTTTGATTGTCCGGCTAATGCTTCATGTTCTTATATGTTCTCAAATCCTGCAATCTTCTGATTACGGTAAGGAATATTTACAAGATGCAAATGGATTCTTAAAACCCTCAAATTTTACGATGATGCATGCAGGACTCATGCAGGCAGCAAGTTACTGGTGGAAAATTGAGGGAAATACAAGAGGAGGCAAAAAGTTTTGCCATAGGAAATAAGGCCCTTGCTTCTCTCTTTGTTCATACTCCAGCTGGTGAGCTGCAGAGGCAAATTAGGTCCTGGATTGCAGAGAACTTTGAATTTCTTTCAGTTACTGGAGATGATGCATCTGGGGGAACCACTGGTCAACTAGAACTACTTTCAACCGCAATTATGGATGGTTGGATGGCTGGGCTTGGTACTGCAGTGCCTCCTAGCACAGATGCTTTTGGTCAGCTGTTATCTGAGTATGCAAAGCGAGTATATTCTTCTCAGTTGCAACACTTAAAGGTATGCCACTTCATTGTTTGCGAGTGGATGATAAGTAGCTTTCCAATGAACAAGATAAGGTTATGTTTCTATGTGTTTTTGATATGAGGATCGAATATTTTATTCTCTATATGGTCAATAACCTTCCTTTAAACTCATTGTACATTACTACCTTGATTAGCATCTTTGTGTGTGTTTGTTATTTTTATATTTTTTCATATTCCTTGTTTTATTAGTGAGCTCCTTTTTGGCTAATGTTACATGGGTGCATCTTTCTGGCCGATATTTGTTTCCTCGTGGTAATGTTGTGTCGATGCTTATTCCATCAGCCTTCTTTGAAAAGTCACTTTACTAGAGGAGTTTGTATTATTCCGATAGAAACTTGATCGTAGAAGCAAACTTGCAAAATGCCCTTCTTGTGTCAGAACTGTTGGTGTTAGGAAGAAGTGTTCAATCTTGCAGGATTGATATAATTTGTATAACTCAGAAATATAAAAAATGGTTAATGATCATGGTCTAAATTCTTCTGGAGATGTGTCAGTCTCTGCATCTGTTATGTGCCCGTGCTTGGGATCGAGTCCAAGGACGATTCTCAGGAAAGTTAATATCTTTTCCCTTATTTATGCTGGTCCCCTTCCTTGCAGAACTATTTTTGGTGATGAAAAACTGGCAACACTTGTCAAAGACAAGGTTTGCTGAGATTGGGCTAAATTACTCTACTCCTAATTAGCTAATTTTTATGATAACTTCTTCCTTACTTTATTGCATAACGTAATAGCCTTATATAGGCAAAGACACATAAAAGTTCCACCTAAACTAGGACTTCTAGAAAAACTCCTATTAAAGGTGTTTTAGGACTCTTAAAAAAGACTCCTATTCAAGCTGTTTTTATTAACATAACTATAACAGAAACTAGTGCAGAAATAATAGACTCCTACAAGAAATAAAATACTCCTCTAATAGACTCCTAATAAGACACTTCTCTTTGCAAGTAGTTGGTCCTTCCCACAATGCATCCATATCAGCATCTTGAAATGCTACCTTAAGTAGGTGCTAATATTGTGATTACTAATACTGAGAATGATTAATATATCTGTATTACCAAAGTTGAGAGTATATATAAAAGCATATTTGATTGAAGTACAGTTAATTTGAATGGCTATATATGGTAAGTTATGCATTACCACCTTGATACTCTGTCACTTAGTCTTCATGCCCTCAAATATTTTACTTCCCATTTGCCTGAGCTCTTAATTTTGCTGCTGAAAGTTATTACAATCTTCTTAAAGAATCTAAGAGCTCCTATAACAATATGTTACCTAATATATCATTCTGGTTAGCATGCATAGTTAGAAGAGCATTCTACATCTTTAAATTCACGTTTCAAAAGTTCCCTTTAGCACTCTACTTTATCCTTTATTTACTGCCCGTAACATGCACTTTTTCTACAAGGTTCTACCTACAAAACTGAAATTGACTAATTAGATACTATCCTGCATTTACGTCATTCTCTTTGAATGTACAGTTCTGCGCTCATTAGAATCTGTTTTGAGATTCTAAGCATTTCTGATTTTTCTTTGTACTGCCACTTTTATTTTTATCAGGATATTGCTGGAACATTGGCCACGGAGGAAGCAGGAGATGCAACCCAGGTTTCTAAACTGCGTTCTGCTCTTGAGTCTGTTGATCATAGGAGAAGAAAGGTAATTTTCCTGACCAGTATGTTTTCCCTCTGCTCTTGAGTTTGTTATAGATGCCTAGCTTGTTACAAGGAGTCTATTTTCCAATCAATATGCAATGGTAGTTATTTGTGCTTCATGGTTGATTGAACTGCTGTCATTCTTTGGTCTGTTTGAGTTATCGAGAATGAGAGTATTTGAATGATGTGATTTAATTTCCCAGCTGAGGTTGTAAAATGTTCAATGCTAATGGATATGGAAGATTGGGATGCTTATGCGATCCATATGTCAACGAAACCTTATGCGATCCATATGTCGACGAAACCTTCTGTCAAATAGTTATTTATTTAGGATGAAATGTTTGTTACTTCGTGCAATTTATAGTTTTCTTTGGAATGGATGTTTGAAAATGGGAGCTCTATTTCATTTTTGTGTTTTCTTCTTCTACATAGCCTTTCGAGGCAGGGTAAAATTTGGGACTAGAACCATGTGCAATAGTACCTAGATTTAAACTTTCGCGGGATAATTACTTTGGCCATGAAATTTGAACGAGAATCATCATGGAATTTGAAGTATCATGTTGCTGTTGATATTATGCGTTTGAGAAAGGTTATGAACCAAGTATGATTCTGTTGTATGGTTAGAGTTCTCAGTACATTTTTTTCTTTTTAATTTTTGTTTCTAGTTGAGACTGCTATGCATCTCTTTTTCACTCGAAGTCTTTCTCATATTGATGTCGCTTTGCGAAGTGTATATCTTTTTGTAATAATCCTGTGCTGTTGATTTTTGTTATATCTTGATGCAATTAATTTATGCTGTTAGATTTTGCAACAAATGCGAATTGATGTAGCCTTATTGACATTGGATGATGGTGTTTCGCCCATTCAAAATCCTCCAACTGCTGCAGAAGATGCACGATTAGCATCTCTAATTTCCCTTGATGGCATATTGAGGCAAGTCAAGGTTTGTACCTGTAAACGAAACTGATCTTATAGTATGTTGAAATTGAAAGGAAAACATGAAGCAGTGATATACTTGGTGTTTTGAACAGGATATACTGAGGCACTCTTCTGTAAAATTGCTTCATAAGTCTAAGAAGAAAGCATTGCTTGCATCTCTAGATGAACTAGGGGAACGGATGCCTTCTCTTCTTGAGATCGATCATCCATGTGCCCAAAAGCAAATTGCTGATGCTCGTCTGGTAGTCCAGGTACATGAAGTTTGATATGGTTTTTTCTTTTTCTTTTGCTGCTTTTATGTCAGGTAGACATTTTTTATCATAAGATCTTTCTTGTTCGGTGGGCCGAGAGATATGCAGAATACGATAAATTCTCCTTGGTTTAAGAGGATCCAGTTGGGACCGATCAATTCCTTTTGTTTTGATCTGTCAAGACCAGGGAAAGTGTTATTGTAGGATGAGAAGGAACGTTTTTTCATTGCATTTGAACGAGAAACTTCTGTCCAATTTCAAACTTGATTGTAGCTCAGTTATCTTGTTTAGACCTAATCCTTCACTCTGTTGACGCTGCAGCTGATTCCTGAAGAAGACGACGACCTTCATGACCTGGCACAAATGCAGAGATCACTTACAGATTTGGGGTTGAGTACTGAAACTGATGTGGCACAGTGGAACGTCCTGCAGTTTAATACAGGCTCAACAAGTCCGTTTATCATCAAGTGTGGAGCAAACTCAAATTCTGAACTTGTAATTAAGGCCGATGCAGGGGTTCAGGAGCCTAAAGGTGGTGAAATTCTGAGGGTTGTTCCAAGACCATCTGTTTTGGAAAATATGACCTTGGAAGAAATGAAACGAGTACTGTCGCAACTTCCTGAAGCTGTAAGTTTACTTGCCCTGGCAAGGACTGCAGATGGTACACGAGCTCGGTATTCTAGATTATACAGGACTCTAGCAATGAAGGTTCCATCACTGAGGGATCTAATCGGTGAGCTTGAGAAGGGGGGAATACTGAAAGATGTTAAGTAATGAGTTCCAAGCCTGCAAAATATCATATCCTTTTGTAATATGTATTGTGTGTTCGTAATATTCTTTCGGGTGGGGAGGTAGTACGAGCTAGGATTTTCTAAGCTCAAACAAACAATTTTTTTGTATCATATTTTGCTATTTATTTGAGCCGAGGAAACCTGCATTTAAATCTTCAACCCAGTTGCAATGTAATCTACACATGAGTTTGCTTAGTTCCTAGCTTCTTCATCTAACTAGCAATTTTCTCTAACATGTTTCATTATTCAATTCATTGGTCAATGCCATTTTCTAATAGGAAGAATCCCAGAAACCATTTGTTATTTGTTGATAATCTCATGTGCAAGTTCTTCTTTTCTTATGCCGCATTCATTTTCTGGGACTAATAAGCGGAAACATGGTCTGTAACATCACCAGGGTGAGACATGCATGTTGGCAACAATTGCACAACTGAAACTATTGCGAGGACACGATTTCCTGTACTAACATGGGTAGTAGTCTTTTGTTGTTTAATAGTGCAAGTGACTGGGGACTGATATGGTCGTTTGTTTTGTTGTTTAATGTAGTCAATATCTCCGCGAGTTCTTTCCAACTGATTTCAGATGGGCTTCTGGCCGGAGAATCCGGTGATGCTCACACTCCATCATTTTACAAGCTGTACGTACATATCAGCCTATTTACCCTATCTATAAAGAGATTTCTTGGTTCTTATTAGTTATTACTTTATGCAGTAAAAGCTAATTACTCTGCACCAGCCGTCGATCCTTTCGAGTCATCCTATGTTATTACTTTAACAAGATTTATGGCCATGATCCTTTCTTGGTTCCCAAGGATATTTTGCTACCATAATGAATTAAACCCATATTTCCTCTGTTCCATCACCGTCAAGCGCGTAAAACATCTCCGGTTGAAAGAGCAAAATTTACCTCTCGCGGGGGTGACTCACCATTCCAAATGGACCAAGACGTCCTCCTCAGGGTTGTCACTCGCTTTCTCGGCCTCCGTGACTTCTCCTCTGCTCGAAAGTACGCTCTTTTAGCACAACGCTCCTACCCAGCTCAACTCGAGTTTGCTAAAGCCATCGCCGTCGCCGACGTTCTCCTTGCCTCGGGCAACCCTCTCAACAATGGACCCGACGAGTGGTTCTCCGTTCTCCAACTCAATTCCTCGTCCCGTTGCGGTTTCGAAACTCAGTTTGAAAATCTCTCGACCCTGTTAAACCCTGTTAGTAATCACCTCCCTTTTGCTCGAGATGCGTACCAGCTTGCTTTTAATGCATGGTCTGTGTTATCTTGCCCAGAAAAGAAAACCCATTTAAAGAATGGGGTTAAGAACAACGGTGATGAGTCACAATTGAAAGAAAAGATTGGTGCTTGTGAGCAAGAAAAGGGGACGTTTTGGACTGTGTGTCCATATTGTTACTACATGTACGAGTATGAGGAGGTTTACAAGGAGTGTGGCTTGAGGTGCCAGCACTGCCGGAAGGCTTTTCATGGGGTGACGGTGGCGCCGGAGGCGAGTATGATGGTTGAAGGGAAGGATGAGTACTATTTTGGATATGGATTTTTCCCCTTAACATCTGGTGTGGATGGTTCCTCCGGGGACAAGCAAAAGAGAGGCTTTGGTGATGGTGAATGTGGTAGTGGTTTCTTAGATGAGAAGAAAGGAAATGACGGTGCATTTAAAGGTGGTGTGCTTAACGTGGTGGAAATTTCTGATGATAGTGAGGATAGTGATTGTGATCTAATGGGAAGCAATAAAATTGGGAAGGACGATGGTGTGAGATTAGGAGAGGAGACCGTGGACAAGATGAGTGGAGTGAAAAGGAATATGAGAGTTGGTGGGGCAGGCAACGTTATACAGGGGAGAAGTAGAACTGATGTGAAGCCAAAGGTAATCAAGAATGTGAAGTTGATGGCGAGGCACACGAAAAGCAAAATGAATAAAGGAAAGAAGGTTGAAGTAATTGAATCTGGGGAATGGATGCAAATGAAAGGGGCAAGTATAAATGCTGAAATTGGAGAACTAGCTGGAAGCACTGAGGGGAATAGTGGAAGTGGAAATGTAAATGGAAGTGATTATGTTATTTGTGAAGGTGACTTGGAGTTCTTTCTGGGGGAGGATGACATCTATATTGGTCTAAAGAATGCAGGTTGACGGTGAGCAGATGATGCTTTCTGGAAGGCAGTTTTGACACAGTGATTTTAGCACTGGATCTTGTTGTTAAGAATAAGCCATGGTTTCCGTGTACAGCTTTTGACATAATCAGCAATGGTTTCTGCGTACAGCTTTTGACATACTTCTTTTATCTCATTGGTATAACCAAATTACATAGACATGTTTAGGAGTTGGCAGTCTGCTGCTATCATGCATGTGCATTAGTATGAAACTTCTAATGGCATAATTCTGGATTTTGTGGTGTCTAAAGTTTTATGTGTATTCTTGATAAAGTCTAAATCGTCTTGTTTTAATTATCCGGGCTTTGCAGTGTATCCTGTATGGTCTTCTGTTGTTTCTTTAACCAAAGATCATTTCTAGATTAGTACTGGTTCTACACTCTGTTTTGAGGTCATTTTGGTAGATTTAACACATCATAAATTCTGCAAGGTTTAGTAGATCCTAATCATGAATCCTTGACTCATGTTTTTCATATAATTCAGTTTAATCAGAAAACTTTAGCATGTGAGTCTGGTATAACACCAGCCAGTGCGTAGGGCTTAGCACAAGCTCTTAATCCTGACGTCTTTTGAATTGAATGTTCAGTAACCTTTGCATTACTTTGTAATTCAATCATTCTCAATAGTAAAGAACCTCACTTTCATGTTCCTTTTTTATGGGCGTCACAATCTGCAAGATCAACGTTTATGTTTGGACCTTTCTATTATGAGAAATTAGTAAAAGGTCAATTTATACTCTAATCTTGCTCATTTCTAATAATTACTAATGTTATCACATATTGTATGATATCACATATATTACAAATGTTAGATAACACAACTACTAGAACCATAGTTACACACTTAACCCTCTCTTTTGTTTTGCAGAGAATTTTTTTATTATAAGTGTAGAACACAGTATTTAAGTGCTTTCTTTTCTTGGGAGTATTGAGGAAAACAATCTGCATTAAGTTGGGAATATTGTTTCTTATTAAAATCTTAAATTGTCTGATACAGAGTATCTTGGATTTAAGGGCAAAATCAATAGAAAATGTCTATTGAGATTCTGTCATTAAAATAGATTTGGTTTGTTATTCTAATCTTCATTTCTTCAATGAAAATAACATGTGCATCATTACTGTTCTCTCTATGCTCGTACAACGAACTTTTACAAGTCATCTTTAAAAAGTAAACACTTTGGTTTTATTATATTCTTTGCATAGACTTAAATATTGTTGAAAGAAAACCATCAGTTTTTCAACTTTCCTTTCTGTTTCTAGTGCTGATTCCCAAGTGAAACCTGCCAATTCATTAACATTATCTCCATGGATACTCTGCAAGAGGTAGTTTCTTATGCTATCAAATCACCCCATTTCCTCTTTTGTCCGTCTCTCTTTTCCTTTCACTCTCTGCATGCGTGATTCTCTTGTTATAGTTGTAAACAGTTTGGTACTTATTTGTATAAAAACCATCAGGTACGTGGCATGCGGCGTCTTGCAAGTTATTGTGCTGGTGGAAGAAGTAGCTTATCATCAGGAAAAATGGATTTCCGCAGCTCTGTTGGGATGTTAACGAACTATAAGAAGTCATTAACCAGAACAGTTTCCAAGGAAGAGGCTCAAGCAATTGCCTCCGAGAAGCACAAGTTTTCTGAGAGGAACAGAAGAGTGCGAATCGCTAGCCAGTTTGCTGCCCTCCGTGTTATCCTTCCTAACTTGACAAAGGTACGTAAGTTCCTATATAATCTGCAATAATAGTTTTATAAGAGATTGTAAGCTTACTAGTTTAAGTGTTAAAATTATAGAAAATCCACTTTCGTTAAATCTCCGAGTTCCAAAGATTTATCAACACTTACTAGTTTCAAGTCACATATAAGTTAGTATGATAACATGTAGAACACTACATCCTGATTAAAAAAAGCAGAGGAACAAGGCATCAGTGCTTGCAGAGGCAATCAAGCAAGTAAGAGAGCTGGAGAAAGTTGTATCAGAATTACGAGCAACGAGAGACAGTAGCAGGGACATGGAATGTGCTTTTCCTGGTGGGAGAGATACGTTGAGGGTGGAAAACTCGGAGAAACACAGCAGGGACATGGTGAAGGTTATGTTCAACTGTAAGGACAAGGGGATGCTAATGTCCAACATAGGAAAGGCAGTGAATTCTGTTGGAGGGAAAGTGGTGAGAGCAGAAATGGCGACAGTGGGAGGGAGGACTGGCTGTGCTCTGAGGATACAAGGCATAAAGGGCAATCAAGAGATGATTATCCTAAGGTCTGCTTTGGCAGCTGTTACACAGAGAATATGACCAAAAAATAACAACAGACCAGAACAGTTCTCTCTGTAGCACTGGATGGAAGCTTCGGTGGAGGGTGTTACTAGGTAAAGAAAGTGGTAAAGAAGTGTATATGTGAAGTTTACTTCAGGATACAGAAGAATGATCAGTCTAGGTTGAATTTAGCATGAGCTCGCTTGAACAAATTGAATAATTGCAGATACTGACATATTATACGCTAAGAGATTTATATGTGTGTGTTTATGTACATGAATTCTAGAGATCTATGCCTTTATGATCAAAACTGTGTATTTACGAATAATAATAAGGATTAATTATAAAAAAAATTCAAATTTTGCTCAATTTTATAATTATAACCTGAGCTTCAAAACATAGCAATTACTTTTTCAATTTTGTTACAATTCTAACTAACTTGGCTTGATTAATTTTGCGACTGTGGCTTGCCATGTATTTTAGAAACTCTAGCTATGAATACACGTCAACCAAAATTAATACAAGTAATGAAGATTAATAAAACAATGTCGTTTAATCACATAATTAAAATGACGTTGTTCTAAAAAAATTATGTAATTTAATCCTTAGATCTATTTACGAAGTTCCGATGCCCTTACCCTTCGTTTTTAGTTTGTTCCCTTATTTTTGTTTTATTCTCCCAATGTTCTTACCATTCATTTTCAGTTTGTTCCTTTCGTTTTCAATTTATTATCTCAATGCTTTCAATCTTTTATTTTCAGCTTGTTTGTTCTGACACCCTCACTCTCTTTTGCATTACATGAAAATGAAACTGCGGAGGGTTGAGAGCATCAGAGAATGAATTGAAAACGAAGAGCTCGTTGCAATACGAGAGTGGCTTAGGGCATCGAGAGAACAAACTGAAAAATGAAGGGAACAAACTAAAAACGAAGGGTGAGGGCGTCAGGACTGCGTAAACTAATTTAGAGATTAAATCGCATCATTTTTTTGAAACAATCTCGTTCTAATTATGTGGTTAAACAATGTCGTTTTATTAATCTTCATTATTTGTGTTGATTTTGGATAACGTATATTAATAGTTAAGGTTTTTAAACACGTGGCAAGCCACAACAGTCAAGTTAATAGAGACGTTAACATTGGTTAGAAATGATTTTTTTTTTCAAAGATTGAGCATTTTATTGCCACTTTTTGAAGTTCGAACTATAACTGTAAAATTGAGTCAAATTTTATTTTTTTTGTAACTAACCCTAATAATAATGCCAAAAATCTTTCTTTTATTTGCTTATATATTATTTATTTATTTATTCATGCATTTATAAATTACACAAAAAAAAAACTAGTAATATACTCAATTATCTATCATTTCTCCAAATTTTTAGTATATTGGTAAATCGTATACTTCAGAAAAAAATAAGTATTTTCATGAAAGGTTTCTTAAATTAGTGAATTTGACAAAATGTTTATGATAGGAGGGTCCTTTTAAATATTTAAACTTAGAATTTTTATATCGACTCTACTGTTACTATTATATTCCAAGAAAATGAAGCCGTGATGTTCATAGCTTCATATGACTGAACTTTGTGCGATGTAACGTAAGTGAGTTTCTTATTAATGATGTTGATATTTTGGCGAGGAACTTGAAAACTCTTGAAATTTCCAAAACACTTCTTAGTTAAAAAAAAAAAAACAAAATAACAGCTTAATCAAAACTTACTTTTTTTTTTACATCAATAACAATAATTCAGTCCGTCCTCATCAAAGTTGGATTTAGAGAAGATGAAGTAATTGTATAAGCATTAATTCTATAGTCGCTTATGGCATTTACATTGCTTGTTGCTTTGTCTGGTTCAACAATACCACTTAATCCTAGTGAGTTTTACGGTCCTATTGGACCACAACCTTCACAAGCTCAAGCTTGGATTGTCTCTAAACACCTTCGAAATCTACCTTAAACCCTGCAACAAAAACCACGCAAGTCATTGTCTTTCTCTGGTAGATTGCCTGTCTTGAGCTTTCTTTCAAAAAGGTGAATTTCAATAACAGGTCAAGTTCAGAAGGTGAACTAACAAGTTCTTAACTTCTCCACCTACCATCTCATCAAACACAAGAAGGGAAGAACTCTGTATAAATACCTGTCAATCAGCTGCTTTACACCCAAGTCACAAGCGTATCTTACCTGAATTTGCAGAAGAAGCTAGCATTTTCCATTATCACTATAATGCCTTCCTTGAAGTTCTGTTTTGTGTCATCTCTGATTTTAGCATTATGGTTGTCAGGCATCAACATAAGCATAGCAACTCGACAACTTCTGGACACGAACGCATCCCCACCACCAGCATTACCACTGCCTTCAGCTCCACCGATACCTAAGACAACCTTGTTGATTTATGTTGTTTAATGCAGCCAGCTATGCTGAAGTTTGTGGAAGAATTTGCAAGTTCAGTGAAAGTGAAGAGGAAGAGTAAAATGAAGAGCAAAATTTCAGCAATGAAGAGGAAGCTAGAGATGATGGTTTTGAGAGCAATTAAGAGATGTTTGGATTCAAAACCAAAGGTCCGAATGATTGAAAGTGATGAGCAAAGCCAGATAAGCAAGAAGATTGAAGGAATATGTGATGGAAAATTGAAGAATGGAAAATCCGAAGATGAGCAACAAGTGCAGCAAAAAAAACCAGAAGCAGAGTAATTAAAATCTGAAGCAATTTCTGAAGTTATAAACCTGAAGCAATTGAAGTGTTACAAGTCAACATATCTGCAAATTTGAAGTTAAAAGCAATTATAGGCAACGAAGAAATGAAAGTCAAGTATCAGCCTTTTTGTTCCCATTGTTTTCAAGCAACTTTTGTCCTTTTGATCTACTTTTTCAGCTTTAACCTATTAGGAAATCCTTGTGTCAGCTTTTGTTGATGTTTTGTCCAACATTTTCTCTTTTGTTTCAGCTGAACCAATGAGTTCGTACAACTTGTCATGATCTTGCACTTTAGCAGGTTTTTATGTTTCATTTTGAGCCATTGGATATATTTAAGCAAGTAGTGTATGAAGAGCTAAGTTAAAAAGCTCAAAACATCAATTTTTCGAGAATGAATAGTAGCAGAACCATTTTGTGAAAAATCTCACCTTCCTCATTTCATCAGTTTTTACATCTTTCTCTTGCATTTACTGTTGATTTAGTATTGATACATATGTGAGCATGTTGAATAGTGTGAAGGGTTAAGTTGAAAAAGCTCAAAACCATAGTTTTTTTTTAGACCAATGAAACAGTAACTTAGCTGCAATTTTCTGAATTTTTCCATCTTCTCTTTTTCATCTGATTTCATTTTCCCATCTTGTTATTACCATTGAATGAGAGTTGCTGGAAGTGTGTGGTATGAAAAAGGGGGCTTTTAAGAGTGGGAATGAAGCAGATTTGAAAGTGCAAAATTTCCATTCTTCATAAGCTTCATAGTTTCTGTTTTGCTCAAACATTGATACTGAATTTTTACAACACTCGAAAGTCACATATTTAGTTGCTGTTGAGTGACTATACACAGAATACATCAAGCTCATAAGTTGCAAATGGTGTTTATCAGCAAAATTTTCATTTCTTGAAGAAAATCCCTTTTTAGTACAGAAATTGCATCTGCTGAAAGTGTGCAGTCTCGATACATTGGAATCTTGGTCTGTTGGAGCTCTTGAAGTCCAAATCAATTTGTTGAAGTGTAGGAATTGTTGCTGGAGCTTTCAAATCCATCTTCTAGCATTAGTTCCAAGTACTTGAAGGATCCATTGAAGCTTACTTACTCTGTTGCAGTCCTAAAGATTCAGCTCACTTTTCTGGTTCTGTTTTGGAGTTTGAAGCCAAACATTTGGAGCTAACCTGAATTTCAAACCTTGTTGAAGTCCTTCTCTGTTTCAGCTTAACCATCCACAAACCTTGCCACCCTTGCCTTCAGTTCCACTACCAACCCTCCCAACTCAGCCTTCTCTGCCAATGAGTGCAAGAAATATGAGTTATTGAGAAACTATTACTAATCTATTTCTTCTTTTTTTTCATACAACATTATTTTGATATAAAGTTATTAAGTTTATTTTGATATATGTCTCCTAATAATTTAACTACTTCAAGAATATTTAATAATCCAGCTTAGGCTTATGCTGGATTGGTTCCCAGAATGAAGAATCGTGACATTTGTGTAACAAACATTTGAAAGGTGGAGGAATCACTAGATTAAATAAGCATTTAGTTAGGGTCAAAGGTAATGTGAAGCCATGTAAAAAAGTAAGTCATGATGGAATAACAAATGAAGACTTTGATTAAAGAGTATCAGCATGTGAAAGATCGAAGGCAAAGATTGAATTACAAAATTGGAAGTTCTTTTATTGGTGGTCAAGATGATAGTGAAAATGTTGAAGGTGGTATTATTCCCACCCACTAAGAAGATAATGTTACACTTGATGTTAGGAAAAGAAGAAGAAAGATGTCTAATTTTTTTGTACCATGAATAACTACTGAAGCTCAGTCTTCAATCCATGGTGCCTTACAATCTAAAGAAGCGACTCATAATATGGATATGGCAATGGCTAGATGGTGCTATGATTCAGGTATATCATTTAGTGATGCCCAATCTCATTATCATCAGCCTATGGTAGATGCTATTACCTCTTACGGTCCAGGATACAAAACTCCTTCAATTGATCACTAAAAGGGTAAATTTTTTAGTAGCTCCGTTTATGAAATAAAATGTTATTTGGATGAAAGAAGAACAATTTGGGCTACTTTTGGGTGTTCAATCATGTGTAATGATTGGACAAATAGAAGACATGAACCTACTATTAATTTTTTTCATTTATTTTGTAAAGGGGACAATGTTTTTGAAGTCTATTGATGCATTTAGCCTTTTTTAGAAATGTTAATACTCAATTTCAAATATTTAATGAAGTTGTGAATAAAGTTGGGCCAGAAAATATTGTTTAATTCATTACTAACAATGATTTTGCTTATAAAGCCACTGGAAGAAGATTGCAAAGTAGGTATAATTCTTTTTATTAGATTCTTTATGCTGCGCATTACATTGACTTGATGTTGGAAAATATAAGAGATGCTAGATGATTTGTATTATTGATTAAATTGTACAAAAAGCAAAAAGGATGACCAAGTTCATCTAAAATTGTGTATAGGTCCTGAATTTAATGAGAAAAGATTTCACAAATAATAGGAATTTGTGTTGTCCTATTATAACAAGATTTGCAACAAATTTTTTATCAGTTTAGTGTTTTATTATGATGATGAAAAAACTGAGACAAATGTTTACAAGTGATAAATAAGTTGCATCTCAAAATGCTAGGTCTAACGCTGGATTGGAGGCTTTTAGAATTATACTTGAAGATAATGAATTTTAGACCGAATTTTAATTTTTCATCCGAGTTTGTGAGTCTTTGATGAGGGTATTTCATCTAGCTAACAGTGAGGAGAAGATGACAAGGAGTTATTTTTTTAATACCATGGAAAGAGCGAAGGAAGTAATCAAGGCCAATATAAAAAATAGGTCTTCTTTATATATACTTTATCTTGCAGTCATCAATGAGAGATGGGGAAGACAACTTTATTCTCTATTGTTTGCAGTTTGTAACATTTTTTTTAATCTTAATGTCTATTCAGACAAAGTTTTACAAAGAAAGCTAAAATTAATAGGGGAATGCTATTAGATATTGTAATAATTGTTTCCCATGAGATGATGTAGGATCTCCTAAGATCACAAATGAAGATTTATAAGGATGTTTATAGTGATTTAGGATGTCAATTGCTATTCGTCAAAATAGATAACCTTAATCCAGGTATTTTTCACTTTTGTTAACTGTTAAAAGTTAATCATCATTTTATTTTGTTTATAATGTTACTTCTATTGTCTTAGTGTTACTTGGTGGGACCAATTTAGAAGTCGTGTTCTAGAATTGCAAAAGTTTGTAATTCGAAAGTAAATGTGTAAGTGTAATAGGGTGTTAAAAGAATTGAAAAATATATGTGGTTCAGCCGGATTCTGGCCGAACGGTGCATTGCCGTTTAGGTCCATCGATTCGCTATCTCCTGGGATGATCTTCACGTAAGAACACCTGCAAGAAGAAGAAAGGCACGTCGGGGGTGAGGTCCCGAATAGCCCCTCCGACGCTCAAGTAAGTCTTTTG
>JANZXV010000212.1:2771348-2795741 GCA_027576455.1 Erythroxylum roigii | reverse complement strand
TTCCAATAAGATCAAAGGGAACCTCCACACCCATGGGAACCTACCAAAAGCAAATGGAATAGCCAATAAGAACACTAGCCAGGAAGACCGTAAAATTATATTATCTCAGGTCTCAATTAAGCACAAAGGCACGCATGATTGTCTAAACAAAGAATATAAATAAACCACCTTAGGTTTCACAAGACATGTCGGGGAATTTCTCAAGCATTCAGATGCCACACCTCCATAGGCCCTCACCAGTCCTCCAGTGCCTAGTTTGATCCCACCGAAATACCTACAAAAACCAATCACATAAACTCAATACATATGAAAAACATATTAAAGACAAGGAATTTCGATGAATTTCACAGCCAATAAAAACATCAATCATCACATTATCACATGAAAACTTCAGGGCACCTAAATTCTTTTACCAAACAACATGAAAAGAAAAGGCTGTTGAAATTCATTATGCACCTGATGACAACGACCATAACTCTATCAATCCCAGAAGAAACAATAGCGGAATGTATCGGTTTCCCAGCAGTGCCTGAAGGTTCACCATCATCATTAGACCTGTATTGATCTCCAACCTATTGTTACAAAAAACCAATACCAAAACCCACTTAAACGAGATACAAAAACCCATACAGAAAGATCAAAACGAAGCCAAGTAAAATGAAAAGAATTTTAAAGAAAAAAACGAACCTTATAAGCCCAGCAGTTGTGGGTAGCACGCGGATCCTTGACCTATCCAACCAACAAACAAGATAACCAATGATAAATGGATGGTGGGTTTTGTAAAATGGTGGAATCAGCAAAATGGGTTACCTGAGAAAGGAAGGAGAACGCGGATTGTTCGTCGAAGACATGGCCAGCAATTGCGATGAATTTGCTCTTTTTAATTTCTCTTTCGAAAGCGACTCTCTCTTTGATAGTGGTGTATTCACCTGCTGATCCTGCTTTGGAGACCATAGTTCTTGTCTTCGAGACAACAGAGGAAATTGCCGACAGTGCGGCTGATATACGCTTACGGTGGTGATGATAAGTTGGTACGAGTGGTGGTGATGTTGACGATGATGAGAATGTTGCCACTCGCATTTGGGTTTTTGAGGTGTTTGTACTTTGCTCTAGGAAGAACCTTCTCTTACTGTGGATCACAAATTTTGGACCCCAAGTTAAGATGATCCAAATATTTAAAACAATGTCACGTCAATTGCCAAAGAATTGGGTCTGCCCCGTTAATTCGGGCAGGCCAGGACCGACTTGCCAAACCCTAGAATAGATGAGATGGGCTTTGAAGAAAGAAAGAATTGGTTCATTAAATTACCAACACTACAAACGCTACAAAATCAGTCTCAACTCGAACATGAACAAAATGATTGATTGAGTTGATCTAAATCCCACTTGCTCTCCCTAACCCTAACCCTAATATAACACATCATGAGTCTTTGGTGGGATGGGTTAGCCTAAGACTAATTGCTCCAAGTCAATTTTACATGCTGTTACTGTTGCCAAAATTTAGGGTTGAGGGTTAGCTTTCGAGAGTAGTATAGTATACAGAGAATTCAAGATTCCAATCCTTTCTAGGTGCTTATCTCCAATTATTTGCATGCCTTTGTGAATATGCTTCAGGATTTCTATGTACATCAGAGTCGGATACAAGCCTGTAAGGACTGTACCAACCAGTACCCACCTCACCGAATAAGAAATCAGACAAGTCTCCACTCCTTGTAGACCCCTTGGTGCTTGCAGTGCTGCAAGAACTTGCATCAGAGGAACTAAAAAGTGAAGAGCTCTCACTTGATGAATCCACATTAGGAACTCCGCGCATTTCATCGTATCTCCAATAGTCTGAATTACACTGTTCAATCCTAGTCAATGGATCATCCATCGTCATCCAGGAAGGGTATTTCCCATGTTTGCATTGTGCCTTGGAGCGATCTGTATTCAGAGTGTGGGAGTTGGACTTTGATTTATGGAGGCTGGCAGGAACTGCTTCCAAGTTCCTCTTCTTAGACCTCACAACATGAGACATTAAATTACTCCTAAATGAAGTAGGTGGTCGTGGAGAGAATCTGAAGACAGCAGAACCAAGAATAAGTAAACACTAAAAACTACTTCCATTTCACCCTACTGAGACTCGCCAAATGTTTACCTGGCATAGAGTAGCATATATGCCCCTTCTGATAAGACCAAGTCCAATTCTACAGGTAGTACCTGAAATGCACCAATATTCACCAATGAAATTGTTTACATGGAAATACATTCATGGTTGCTTATAATAGATCAAACATAGATAATAATGAATACATAAATATATAGGCGTGACTAGTGTTATCTAAGAACCAAAAGATGGCATCACCACATCCCAGAATAAGTGTAGTAAGTCTCACAACATGCAACAAGTCGAGATGTTGACCGCAGTATGGCACACGTGAAACATCACTTAAAAATGTAAAGGATACTACAAGCAGTCTTTGGCTTGGACTTGTAGCTTCTGGAAGTTCTTATATCTAACAATAACTTTTTCTAGCAAAATAACTAACTGAAGTTTTCTCTTCTTCTATACTAAGGCCAGTGTGGCAGGGAAGCGTATCACTATCACATAGTAAAAATAAGAATTACATTGCAGGAAAAAAATAAAGCTGCAAAGCAACCTAGGGAGTATGGGAGAGGAAAATATGTTACATACAGTACTGTCATTAACCCCAAACCAGTTGCCATGATAATTCTTCACATAGCACACATAATGGCCCGTAGAAGTAGCATTCATGTAATCCCTGTGAACAATAACTCCGTAAAGACTGTATTGAGGAGATTTGTCAATTTTCCCATGCATATATGGAGTCATATCAAGGATCTCAGGGAATTGAACTGACTTGTTCAGTTTCACCAAGTTACCAGACTGAAAAAGAAAACACAAAACAAGAAATATCTTAAATGAAATGTCTAGTAAAGAAGTGCAGCTTCATGTCAATAAATTGCCTTGAGATGGTTTGAGTACAAGACCAACATTTACATCAAGACTTTACCTGAAATCGCTTTAGCACAATGGTGAGGATATTAGGAGCATCAACCAATTTCAGCTTCTTTTTTGCTCTCACATAGGCTTTGCACCTGAGATAAAACAGAAAAATGAAAAATTTAAATGATTGACAAATTGATTTTGCTGGATTTCTTTCCATATTCATCAAATAATTGAAAGATTATTAAGATATAATTTAATAACATCCACAAGGCCCAAAAATATTTGACAATGTCAGGACAACTTTTGATCACCTTATTACAGCAAAGAGGCAATGAATTAGAACCTACATACTCAATATGATACTCAAGCAAAGAACTAAAGGAAAGAAAACCAACCTGCTACAATTATACTTGTTCTCTCCATCCAACACTTCTTCAGCTGTAAATTGAGTAAGGGCTTCTTCGAGAGTTTCAATGTGCCCCTCTATTTCAACTGTTAGATCCATTATCCGTTCAAACCTCTCAGATTGTCCCAGGCACCTCATGCAAGTTATCTAAAAACAGTAGTCAAAATATTAAAATAACAGAATTATGATTTTCAGCCTTAATTGCCATTCAGAAATTGACCAAAGACGAGACAACAAACTCACACACAAAAGAAAGTACACTCAACCTTGGATCGAAGGTAACCACCAAAAGTCAGACTAATTAGGGTTGTTTCTTCTCCCAGTGGACCCTGAACTCCAGCTTCCTTGAGACAATTAGACTGCATCATATCAACTGCATACCTTCCATGTAACCAACCAATGCTGTCATGAATATCTTAAAAAGAAATCTAAATCCTTCATGGGGAAACCAATTCACCAAAGCTCACCTCAAAAATTCATGGGCATCTTCTTCCCTCCCATGACCAAAATGGCTTCCGATTTTGTGTATGTTGGATAATATACGGATTGGGGACACTGGTGAATTTCCACCCCTTCCCTTGGCAATCAAATTTTCAAATTCACATACCAAACACCAATCCTTCTCTTGACCTGGAAAGAAGAAAAATATAGGGTAACTAGTAAACCTTCAAGTTTGTAATGCAATAATAATCCAGTACAGAGATCACAAAGAAATCATGAAGGTAAACTTGCATGCATTCGAATGGAGCCCACGAACAAGGTAAACAGTAAGTGGCCGGGTAAATGAAAGGCACTGGAGCACAGCATTAGCATAACAACTGCAGAAATTCAAGGAGAATTGTATAAGTAAAACTGAAGAAGCATTTTATACAAGTACCTCTTCTCACTTGAAGAAAAGGACATTAGTAACAGATAGAGTCTTTGATCTACTTACAAATGAAGAAGCATAGATAGATTCTTTGGTCTTCTTACAAATGAATGGAATATGGTGGCATCCAAATGCATGAACGTTTTTAAATATCAAGATGAATAGTTAAACTCATACATTGCCTGGATTTAGATGTCCTAAGAAGGTAACAGCAATGTAAAGGCATACGAGTCCACCACAGTATACCTATTCCCACAGTTTATGAGCCCAAATGGATTGAGTTCCACATCGGAAGAATATAGCTTCACAAACAGTTCATATGGGAAGATTATCTGAAAAAGGTCAACAATCACATTAGCACCATATCAGTGTGAAAAGCAACTTGCAACCACAAAATCATCTCAGAATATTAGAAAAACCTTGTAATTATGTTGCTCTTTTGAGCCTCTTAACTGCTGCATTTTTTCCCATACTGATTTTCTGCCCTTACAAGCATCTTGTGGATTGTGAGATGAAGCATTAAATGACAAAGATCTCACTTGTTCACCCTTATATAAGTGTGGTTTGTCCTCTCCACCATTGGTTGTACAATCCATGGCATAGTTTGAGGACCGTGAGCTGCTGGACTGTGGATCATTTACAGCTGACATCCGAGAGGAAGATGCCCTTCTAACAGATTTTTTATGGCCCAACTTTGTTGGCCCATTATTATCAATAATATTGCTATTGCCATTAGGAAGTTGAGACTTCCTGTCTTCATCAGTATTACTGGTTTTCATCTTAATTAATTTACTTTGTGAAGCCCCACAACTATTAGCCAGCTTGGAATTTTCAGAAGGTTTAGTTTCTTGAATTTCCTTAGCTCTAGCCTTAGTTGCAGGGGGTTCAGCAGTGTCTTCAGAAGGTGTCTCAAACTTGCTGCTGCTACTGGAACCAATATCCTTAATAGGAAGATCAAAGACTGGCGATTCACTGTCTGGGTTGTGTGTTTCAGGTTGTTTTCTGGGAGTTGCTATCTCGTTCAAATCACTTTCTTGCTTCATATGGACAGTGACAGCTGGGGGTCGACATTCATCCTTGTGGCCTTGCCTCCAGTGAATTATCTGACACTTGCCAGAACTATACAAGGAGGAGTTTCGACTAATTAATGTTAAAAAAAACCTACTGCAGCTACAAAAGCAATATACAAACATAAAAAGGCACTGCCCCAGAGAAAGAAAGATCCTAAATGCTGCAGTATTTTATGTTGGTTATCAGCAACACAATCTAAACTATGCAATCCAGGATGCAGCCTACAAGTAAGAGGCTAACGACGCTCAAATGGTAAAGTACCAGTTAGGTAGGACATAAGAAATCAAATAACCGACAAGTAGTTCTGGACTGCCTTCTTTGGCATAACAATACAAGATAATCTGTTAAATGAGTTCTCCACGAGGTTGTCTGGAAGCTGATAAGAAAATCATAATGAAAGCTTAACTGTTAATTTGTAAATATCTTTCTAACAGCTACAGTTCCCCACTCCGAATCCCCTAGCAAAGGAAAACAATTATAATAATAGCTAAAATATTTTACAGCTTACAGCACCCACGTATTTTTGAAGTGTTAAAACCATTGTTCTTAACATTATGCACAAAGAAAGTGAGAGGACAGTCGTGCACAATGTTAAACAATTCAAGAGATTTTAATTCTATACGTTAAATAAACATTCATCATTCAGAGTGCTTCAGAAACTATCCACAAACATAAAAAGTTTTGAAGATAAAATGGTCTAAAGTTAAAGTAAAAGCAATGGGCCATCCTTACGGAAATAAGTAAACATGGCATCAAACTAAAATGTTCTTCAGCAGACACTAGTAAAATATGCAATTCCAAATAAAAATATGATCATCTTCAAGCTCTTGGATGACATCCATCAACCAACACCATTGAGATTTTCTCTCCTTTCCTAGAGTTACAATTCATCCACGAGTTGCTATGTAAATTTAGAATTACAACCATCCTAAATTTTTAAATACCATATTCCTCAACCACTTGCAAGGTAAAGTTGCAATTTTTAATCGATCAGAAATGCCAATCAAACAACATAAACCCCATCGACAGATAAAAGAAGCAGCTACAAGAACATAAACCCACTTCACGACAACATTACTTGATATCAAGTAGAAGCATCGACAATTAAATACCCAATCTTTTTTAGGATTGCAAAGAACGAACCAGTAATGGACGGACTTGCATTTTGCACAACGGGTAGTGGTGGGACTGAAGCACACTGCGCACTGATGAGCTATGGGCAACGTATAAAACTCATTACTCGCTTCAAATTCAGTCATAGCCGACTCTTTCGACACCATGTCAACGAGTCGCCTGATCTCCTGGTTCCTCACCACCATATTACGCCACTTGCTGCGTATCCAGAGGCAAAGAACCACTGCAGAGAGGAGGAATAGGGTTTGGAACCCTAGGATTCCAGTAACAAACATCTAGAACTAACAAACTATCCAGGGCCGAGGACCAGACCAGAGCAGAGAAACCCTAGGATTGAGATTTTGCTATACATGAACTCGTATCTGACGATGGTGGTCGTGGTGGCGCGTGAGGATTGCGATTGAGAAGCTGAAATAGTGAATGATTGCCAATTAAAGCGCATGTACCAATAGGTTTCTTTTTCTTTAAAATTCGGGTTTTGTAATGTTTTTAATAATATTAAGATTAAATTAAATTAAATTAAATTATTAAAAGATATTTGAAATTTAATTAAAAAATTTTAATAAAATTAATTAATTAATTATAGTTTATAAAAAATTATTAATTTACAAAAATTAACCAATTAATTAATAATTTGATAATTTTATCAATAAAATGCATTAAAATAAATTAACCTGAAAAATAATTTAAAAATTTTTATTTATTATATTTATACATTACACTAATAATTCATGAATAAGGTTAAGCGTTTATTTTCTATGCAAATTTATGTTTTGCAATATTTCTTAGACCTATGAGAGCCAAATAAATTGTAATTTATGGGACTCTTATTTCATTTGCAAGGAGCTCAAAGTGTATTATTTATTCAAATTAATTTGTAAAGAGAAAGTTCAATATAATTGAGTTCATGGTTAAATAAGTATTTCATTATATCGACATTGAAATGATCTATAGTTAATTTTAATTTTATAAAAATAACAGTTATAATTTTTTTAACAGAAGAATCAACAGTCGTTACCTTTTGGATGCGTGCTGAAGAAGTCTTCAGATTGACGTAATTGCCTGCAAATTACGTCAATCAAGTACTCCTTATTAAATAAGCCTTATATAATAAACTTAATCGAGAGAGCGTAAATAAGAGAAATCGAATGCAGAATATTTTGACCTTATGCCTCTCCACTCAACCAACTTGATAACTCCTATGATATATCTACAACCAAGGTTCTGAAATCCGGAACAGTCATTGAATCGGTGGCCTTATTGGTCACCGGTTTGATCGGTTCGACCGGTTCAACCACCGGTTAAATTGACCGGTTTTGACCGATTTTAACCGGTTCAAACTGAGTCAATTGACAACCGGTTTTGAAGTATAACCCGGACCGGACCACCGACCGGTCACCGGTCGGACCAGCCGGTCCGTTTCGGATTTAAAAACACTGTCTACAACTAACTATTTGATTAATCACAACCCATTGGCTTGAAATTTAAAGTGAAAATAGATTCAAGTTTCATAACATATAATTTGACCTAATACTTTTATTCTAATTCAATCAAATCTCCTTTAAATTTGAACATAAAGTTTAATTTTAAAATTAAAAAATTAAATTGAATGTTAATCTTTAACTTTAAACATAACCCTCTTATTATCTCTAATTAGATTCTCCATTTTTTCAAAACTTTTCTATATTTAAGTTTTTAATTTGTAATCGAAGTTATAGTAATGTTAAAAAAAAGTATGTACGATTGCACAATTAATTAAAACACAATTTAAAATATAAAAGACATCACAAGAAATTAAATTATTCACATGGTGAATATTTATATTAAACTAATTTTTAATATATTTTATCTTTCAATACTTTATTAAATATATTTTATTTTTTATTGTATAATATCACATATTATGATTTATGAAAGCATTTATATGTACATTATTTTGTAATATCATTAATGTGGATCAAAATCTTATGCAATACTTTATAAATATTGATGATATTTAGATTTACTTATATCTTTATACTTTTTAAAAATAAATCAAACATAATTAAAATATTTATCAAAAATGCACATTAAACATTTAGAACTTCGTACCAAATTTATAAATATTAAATTTTTATATAACAATGATAACTCAACACATCTAAGTTATATCAATGATCAAAATTCACAAGTATGCTTCTTTTAAATAAATTGTTATATTTATATTAAATTTTGCTCTAATTAGTACAAAGTAATCTTTTAGAATAATATCTTACATAAGCCTAATCACACATCAAACGTCGCTTTGGCCGAGTGGTTAAGGCGTGTGCCTGCTAAGTACATGGGGTTTCCCCGCGAGAGTTCGAATCTCTCAGGCGACGTCGTTTTCACATTTGCTGTTTTGCTCTTCGCCTTTTATCTTCAAAGTTCAAACACTCTGCTTATGTGGGGCCCACGGGTCGCGAAATTGAACTTTTCCGAGTTTCCAACTCCCATGTCCTTGTCAGCCACCAACACAAGGCAAGGAGGCATAGCACAACATTACAATTCATTTGACCGCAACTTGGTCAGTCTTTCCTCGAATCAACGGTGGACACGTGGACACCATTCAAGCGGGCAAAAGGGAATCCAAGTCAAAAGGGTTACAGCTAATAATTAATCAATGCCCTCTTAATCTCCACCGTCCCTTCAACTTCCTTGTGGGGTTGCCCAAAAGCCAACTATCAACTAATGGGTCATCATCTACCTCTTCTAACGCCATTATGGTCACTTTAGATTATAGGGTTTGAAAGAGTTTGTCTGATTTAGCTTTTGCTTTTAATAGAGTTGTTTGTCTTATTTCATCACTTTTGAGTTTTGAGCATTTGTGTTTCTTGTCCGTACACTTTTAATAGTATTGTTTATTTTCTTTTTTAAAGTTTAGAACAAATATTTTTATCTCAATAATATTAAATATTTTCAAGTCAATTTTATATTTAGGAAAGGCTTATAAATTAAACAAATATTAATTTTATTAAAGTAGTTACTTTCAAGTAGTTAGGAATAAAGTTATGTACTATTAGATCTCATATATTAGCAGAATTTTTATTGTTATTGCTGCTTATTAAAACAGCTGTCTCGTCTTAAAAACACAAGTATCTAATTAACTAAAATAATTATATTTCTCTTGAATGTCTAAAATAAGAATGAGTTACTAATGATATTTTATGACATTAAAAAAAAGAAAGAGAGAGCTTTGACTAAAAAAAATCCATTTGATTGGAGACCTTGGACCTTTTGTATTTAAATAGGGAGTAGATATGCTGTTTTCATTTTACTATTTCCTGTGCTCGAATAAATCTCAACGGAATAAATCTTAAATAATAGATAGTTGTATTTGAATAAACCTCAACCGAATAAATTTCAAATAATAAATAGTTGAGATTTATTTAAATATATTTATTACAATAAGTTAGATGGTTGAGATTTATTCGGATACGGGAACAATTTATCTAGACCATTTAAATGAATTGTTTTGACTTCAAATTCCATTTATATATTAATGTCAACTACACGTGTACTAACTAAAATACCCTCTCGATTGTCAATCGTAACAAACAAAATGGCACGTGCAGAGAACGAGTGAGAACATGAACCCCTTTTGTTACAAAATATTGAATACTAAAAGTCAAGAGAAAGAGTCTACAAGAAAACCAAGCAAATAGAAAGTGTAAGGGATTGTAAAATAACACATCAAATTTTCTGTCTCAACCATGTTTAATAAAATCTTATCTTCAATGTGTTGATAAAATTTAATAGAACATGATAGAAACATTATAATCGAAACAAAATAACTTATCTCGTATAGTTGATTCAAGTGAGAGCCCTTATAATTTAAGAGATTCCGAAGATTTGTATTGTAACATAATCGGAACAAAATATCTTATCCCATTAAAAAAGGAAATAGTTGGCTCAAGTGAGGCCCTAAGTGATTGTGAAGATTTGTTTTGTATAAAAATTATAACTCATTTTAATCTTAAATGACATAATTTATTTAAGAGTAGAGATGATAAAATATTTTAATTCAAAGTTAATACATCATATATAAATAGATTGAACTCACAAGAAGTTAAATCAGTAAGAGAAGAGATTTAAAGTTTAAAAGATTAAATCATTATAAGACCGTCATAAAACTAGTTAAAGAATGAATAAAATTAAATAATTTAAAATATAATTGAAAGAGATTATCCTTATCCATCGAAAAATTTAAAGTTTAATAGAAAAAATTAATTGGTTTATTTTAATTTATAACAACTTATTAATTTATAAAAATTGACTAATTAATTAATAAACTACTCAGTTTTTAACAACAATAATTGTTAAAAGAAATCGAATTGAAAAGTTAGAAAACAAACCAAAAAATTAAAAGGTTCAAAATTTTTACGATTGAATCAATAGAAGGGATCGAGTTTTTTAATTATTGCATATTAAAATAAGCTTGAATTATAAAATTTTTTAATATAATTTATTGAAAAATATTGGTCCACTTTATTTAAAAACAGTTTGGTGGGAACAACTTGAAATGTAATGACTACCATTTTGACCTAAAAAAATTGCAAGTGAATCACAAAATAGCCAACTTGACTAGCAATTTTAGACTTTAGCCATCTTTGACGATTGGCATGTGCCAGGCACAAATCATACACTCAGGAACATTTGAAACTTTCTGAATCTATTTAAAGCTTTAGAAATAGAGAAATAGGTAATGAAAGTTCTCATTTTCACATTACAATATTAATAGCCTACAATCTCAGTACTCTATATATTCTCATCTTCTTCACACCATTCATTTCGTCGAGAAGTATCCTTCTTTCACAGAGAACCTCTCTTAGCATATGTCTCAAAGGCCTAACGTCCCTCACTATTCTTCCATAGCCTTTGGCCTCCACTCCCATCTCATGGTTTCAAGTGAGATGATCTCGAGTTCCAACTGGTCTTCCTTCCAGAGCTAAACCATAAGAAAAATCATACCTTTCTTTGGCTTTTTCAGGTGAATTCTTCGTTCAAGAGGTTAAATTTGTTGTTTGATTGATTGTAAAAGATGGGTTTGAAAGGCTTTGTTGAAGGAGGCATTGCTTCGATCGTTGCTGGTTGTTCCACGCACCCTCTTGACCTCATCAAGGTCCGCATGCAACTCCAAGGCGAAAATCCGGCGATGACTAACCCCGTCCAAAACTTGCGGCCGGCGCTTGCTTTCCAGACAACCACTGTTCACCTGCCTCAACCTCAAACGTCACCGTCAGCTTCTGTTCATCGCGTTGGTTTGGTCAATGTTGGAGTCCGTATAATACAACAAGAAGGCGTCGCCGCCCTTTTCTCCGGCGTCTCTGCCACGGTACTCCGACAGACTCTTTACTCCACCACACGAATGGGCCTCTACGATATGATGAAACAGAAATGGACCAATCCCAACACGAAGGTCATGCCTTTATCGAGCAAGATAGGCGCCGGACTCATCGCCGGAGCCATCGGTGCCGCCGTGGGAAACCCCGCTGACGTGGCAATGGTCCGCATGCAGGCCGACGGCCGCCTCCCTCTAGGTCAACGCCGGAACTACAAGAGCGTAATTGACGCCATAACTCGCATGACCAAAGAAGAAGGCATAACGAGCCTATGGAGAGGCTCGTCACTCACCATAAACCGAGCCATGTTGGTCACGGCGTCGCAGCTCGCATCTTACGACCAGTTCAAAGAAATGATCTTGGACAACAAGTTGATGCGTGATGGGTTCGGGACCCACGTGGCTGCGAGCTTCGCCGCCGGGATTGTTGCGGCGATTGCGTCGAACCCGGTTGATGTTATCAAGACGAGGGTGATGAACATGAAGGTGGAAGCAGGAGCGGCTCCGCCATACAAGGGGGCGTTGGATTGTGCGGTGAAGACGGTGAGAGCTGAAGGTCCGATGGCTCTCTACAAAGGGTTTATTCCGACGGTTTCCAGACAAGGGCCGTTCACGATTGTGTTGTTCGTGACTCTTGAACAGGTCAGGAAGTTGCTTAAGGATTTCTAGTTTGGATGATGACGACGACGACGACAATAAGGAAGCTATAGACAAAGGCTTAGTTTATGTTAAGTTTCATAACTAGTTTACGTAATGTTTGTTTTAAATACGAGTTCAGTTCCTCGAGTCTAGGAAGAACGCGAAAACGTGTATGAACAAGTGTTGTTACTTGTTGTCTGGGTCCATCTGTTCGTGTACCCAAAAAAAACTTGTTCTAATCTCTTTTCTTTTTCTCTTGATTCTCTATGTAACCAAAAAGAACTTAAAATTTCGGGTTGGATTCAAACTGGTTTGAATTGCAAGATGGGAAACAAGGAAAGGCTGGTGTGATTGAAGGTTGTTTGTGAGGTTGAAGCAGAAATTGAATGGTCTTGGTCATAGCAGAGAAGAAAATGCAACTTCAGGAGATGTCAGGTGTCATATTTCCATCTTTAGCTTTGGTAAAGTAAGTTGACATAATGCCATGTTAATTAAAGCTCATTGACTAAATTGCTTAACAAACTTTGAATCGTAATTCCGGCAAAGCTGTTTTTTCTTGCCATTTGCATGTATGAGAATCCTCTTGCTATTTAGTGGCCAAGAAAAAGGGCAACAAATTAAAAAAATATTAAAATTTTTAATTGGATGTACTTGAACAGAATACACAAGTGTAGAATCAAAAGGCAGGGAAAGCAAAAGAACATGTGAAGAATCCGGATTCGTTTCTGTAAGGACTCGAATGAGTTATACTCTACAAAGAAAATGGACCGAGGAAATAGCATCAAGGAAGATGCCTTGATAAAGCATAAATTCAGTATCAAGATGTGGATTTGTTAAGAACATAATGGTAGTTCTCATGTTGGATGCTTTGGCTGTTGTCGGAAGTTTCCTGGAAGTTAACTGTTTCGTCATAATTAAGAATATCATCTTTGCTTTGAACTGTTATTGGAATCGAATCAAACTGGTGTAAGAAGATTCCTTTATAACACTGTCTGTGTTATCTTGTTCTTGAATCCGTTGCTTAGAAGAGAGGAATCTTCTGTGCGTAAATTTGGAGGCGACAGGATGGACTTCTCAGGCAATTACAAGAATGTGTTTGAAGTTCAATGATGATTATAGCTCACTGTAACGAAAATGAGATCACTAGAGATTTCAACACTTCAAAATTTCCCAGGAACAGGGAAAAGAAACCACCATGGAGGCATTGGTGTAAAGCTTTACAAAACTGTGATCAAAATTGGCAGACAGTCGATTATGATGGTCTCCAAGGCGTTGTCACTCGCAAGTTCAGATCTTTTCAATCACCTGATCCTTAATCCCGTGATCGTTGAGCCTAAGCTACCAGATGGAATGTTTATTTACATGAACAAAGAATCTAATAGTAGTAATTGTTGTCTTGGTTATTCACAGCATCTTTACACAGCATGGCACGTGCTTCCATTATAGACCTTGGAGGCTCCAAGTCCTTCTCTTGCAGGGCATTTCCAAGCAATTGCTGCATTTGGGATGCAAAGATGTCATCCAAAATCTGCAAAAAATACAGTACAAGTGAGAAGGCCTACAAGGATAAACACCATTTTGTCGAATTTTATTAACTGGCGGTAATGAGAAGCACCACCTTTTAGAATATCGATTAAAAATCTTTTACGATAGAAAAAAATGAGTACCTAAAACTGCATTCTATTTGTGTATAGAATAACATAAATTTTTCAGTAACAAAATGTTCCCTTCTGACTGCTAAAGTTGAAGTTCTGAATAACAGTTTAGGAAAAGATATTTCTGAACTGGTTGGGGAAATGTAGACTCACTATCTTTTCCTTTTGTGAGTCAGCCTGTTGCTCACTAAACCCCAAAACTACAATGATTAAGATGATAAGCATAGTAGATTTAGAGGAACTTACCGAAACTGCAATTCGAGAGCCTTTATATGAGGATCTATTCTCTCTTCTGTCTTGCAAAAAGTTAAGTACTTCCTGGTTTAAGGAGAATAACAAAATCACAAGTTGGAGAAATCTTCAGAAACCAAAACTGTCAGAAAAAGATCTATGCAAAAATGTCTACCTGTCCCAGGCGATCCCAGAAACCTCGGCAAATGGTTATGAACAACTGTGGTTCAACAACCGTTTGCAGATGATCTATTGTCTTAATCAATAGATCCTTCAAAGGCTGCATTCTACTTCTTACATCTGATTCAGCCACAGGTTCCTTTGAATCTTGGATGATCTTCTTCAGTTTTGTTGCACTCTGTAACTTTGTCTATATAAATAGATAAACAGAAGTCTATCAACATATTTGTATAGCAACCATCTCAAAATCTGAGTATCAGCAAAGAAGCATGCAATTGAAAAATCTAAAAGAATTCAGATGCACCCTCTTATGCTAACATTTGTCCACAAATATATAAACAAATGTTCTCAGCAAGAAAAATTCATGTTATTTGTTAAGTACGGAAATAGTGACTGAATTTTTGTGAAAGGCATATTGGAAGCTGTAATCAGATAGGCTTCCTATAGGGCATCATGTGCATCTAGAAACAGAAGCCCTTCAGCTAGCCAAGAAGAGAGTAGAAGCAAGAATGCGTTGATGTAGTAACCACAACTCAAGGACCCTTCATGAACGACGGTAAGGTCCTAGAATGCATACTCAAACAATGGTAAAACTTGGAGCTGGTGAATCTTATAGCCCCTGTATGCTCTTCACTATTAGGACTCTCAAACCTGCTAGCTCAAGACAGCGGTTCATTAACTACCCAATATTTTCCATACATTGGCATAACAATTTGTACACACACATCACTTCATTCTACTTGTCATCAACTCATCTGTCTTAGTTATAGCAACATATGTTTTGTAAGAAACAACTTGAAAGCAATATTACTCACATTCTCCACAAGCATCTCCACAATGGCTTGCAGGTAACTTCTGAATTTGGATCTCAACATGACTGTAATTTCACTGAGACACTCCCCTGTGACACCATTTACCCCCTCGGGGATACAAGAACTCCACGACTTCAACTGTATTTCAATCTTAGGCCCCAGCACATCCAGCATCCATTTCATAGAATTAAGAAGGGTCCCTAGCTGAAATACAAGAATGAACATCAGAAAACTGAAAAATGCCCTGTTTTAATGACGCCCAAATTTATCGATAAATGTTTACCTCATCAGGCACAAAATAAATTTCGCCTGTTCGTTTAGATAACTTCTGAACATATTTAAGCCCAAAGAGCTTTGGGTTGAAGCTATCCTTCAATGGTGATAAGACATCAGCATATTGCTTGTCCAAAGCTTCAATAATTGCCTTCTCAACGTCTGCAAGAGCCTAGAGCATCCACATGGTTTGAGACATTCAATCAACCACATAAAGTAAAAAGAAAAAGTTGCATGGATCAGGGAAGAGATAAACGTACATTTCCCAAGACAACAATATACTCTGGCCATTGACGAATGATTACTTCATATTCATTCAGTGTCTCTTTCAACTGAGTATACATTTCCTCAACAAAAGGAGTTGTCGAATTTTGTGTTTTAACACCAGACCACTTGACCTGAAAGGTATACATAAATGGTAAATCGCTAGAGCACGTGACATCATAAGTAAAACTCATAACTTAGACATTATATTTTATAATAGCAGAAAAAACTACTTATTTTAATATTAGTCTAAAACTGATTTGTTCCTGGTTTAATGTTATAACAGAACTCCACACCAGGTAGGTTCTAAAAAAACAAATATAGATAATCATATTTGCAGAATATAGAACTCATGACGTTTTGTGAAAAAGAGTAGCTGAAAACTTAGACACTAAGAAAACTGAAACTGTTAGTGATTTATTAATTAAGAAGTTCAAGAATCTATAAAAATAATGTAGAATTAATTGATATATGTAAGAATATGAATTTCAAAGTTTATGTGAAAAAATGAAAAACTTGATGAGTTCTCCAAACTTCTATACAAGCTACTAAATAAGAATAAATGGGAAATTAAGATTGAAATTCAAATAATAACTAACAATATTTAACGGTAACAAATACATTAAAACATTTTGGTGACGCTATTTGAGACTAAAGATGGCCTTAAGGATGCAATAAAAACATAAAATATTCACAAAAAATTTGCAAGTAAAGGACACAATTTATTACAGTTGCTCATTCAAAACAGCAAGGTGAAACACTTACCTTATCTAGTTTGCACATCTCAAGCAAAGTATGACGCTTGTCCTTGATCCAGAGAGTGATGTATGAATGAAACAACTCTTTTGCATCAACACCACCTTTTGCAGGGCTATAAAATGAAATATGATCAATACATTTCTGCAGGGTTATAAGATGAAAAAAATAAGACATCCAACTTACTTAATGTTCCAGGAATCAAGATCCCTTTGGAAATCTGCTGTCGCAATGACAAGTTCTGCAACAGGCAGTGAGGGGCTTGAAGGAGGGCATGCAATCAGAAATGTGCGCAATCTTGCAGAAAGCTCCATGCCGTAAAGCGATGCACAAAGATTTGGAAGGTCTATGAAACTGCAAAGAGAAAGAATTCATCAGTTTTCAAACGGTCAGCAAGACAAAAATGTCATTTAACTGCAATTAAATGACCACTGCAGAAAACTTGTGAAGATTTTTTTATTAGTTAAATAATATATTCAATTTAAGAATCACGAATATGCATATCAACAACTAGGGGTTTGGTTGGTAGAAGGGATTCAAATCTTGGCAGGCATAATCAATGAGCAACTTATCTGTATATTTATGCTTCGCCCTGTAATAAAAAAATATGCATATTGAAGTGAAAAGTTACACAAATTTTCCTCATGCCTGAGTATAGGACACCAAGAGTAGGGTGGAGGTAAATGGCCAATGGTTTTTACCTAGGAAGTAGGTGCTGATTGTGGATCTGTATGTCGACGTAAATCTCGTTTTTGATAATCAAGATTAGAGATTTCATCTTTTGATAAGCTGTTGGAAAGGCGACAGGATCTATCTGAGTGGCCTCATTAGAATTTATAAGTTCATCAGTTTCAGCCAAGTGCCTTCTTGATCTCTTCCGTGCAGCAGCCTATAAAATCATTTTCCAAAAGCACTTTGTATGTGAAGCACAGAGGTGAAGGTGAAACAATAAACAACAACAAGTTTTTATCGGTTTTTGTACCTGAAAATATCTTGAAAAAGCCAATTGAGCCTCGGGGCTTAATATATCATGCAATAGAGTGTATAGCTTGACAGCAGGTGCCAAAGCCGGAGCAGCCAATCCAGTGGCTGGAGCAAAAACATCCATCATGCCAGATGGTGACAATTCATCCAGTGACTTATAGTTCTCAAAAACCAAGGCAAGAAGCTGACGAATTTTATCTTCAACCTCTCCAAAGATGCGATTCTGGTTCAAGTTTCACAAAATAAGAGATTATTTTTCTTCTCCGACTATCATTAAAAAAACAAAACATATATCGGCGTTAAAGACTGCAAACTAGAAAACGAGAGGTCTCTTTGTTTTAGTCCAATTCGTCAATTGTTAAGTCTATGGAACATACAAACATCATTGAAAGATTGAAAAATGTTTGTAGTAAAGAAGTCTGGAGCTGAGTAATACCACACATCTACAAGCAATTACTATATGCAGTACCATACATCTATAAGAGGTTGCAATCATTAAGATTTTTATGTCAGAATACTTTCTCGCTCTATTCAAGAAATATATTTAGAAGACAGATTATATGACACTCCTAAATGATAAACATGCAAAACCTGCCCATTGAATATCAAATAGGCATGGGTGCATTTGCAAACTTCTGGATTAAAAAAAAAAAACTTCATAATATACCTCTTGATGACTTAACATACTCCTCCTATTGTCCTTCACGACTACAGCTGGATGCAATAAATCGTACACTAACTCAAGACAATCTTTGGTTGGCGTGGCAACATCCATGACATAGGAGAGATATCTGCAAGTAGCATGGAAAGGAAAAAAGGAAATGAGCTAGCAGTTTAAAGTTCCAGAAAGTGGAATTAGTTAACACATCACCATAGTGAAAATTTGACATAATCCTAATACCTGAGTTTGGTGTATGCATCAGACACTCCATAATATGACGCAAACTCGGTCACTAACCACTTCCAGGGGCCATCTAGCAATAGTTTTCTTTGCTGAAAATGTACCATTTTCATTGCGACTTCCAAAACAAAATCATAAGCAATAGTTTCGGTGGCACAATCTGTTATAACAATCGTTTTGGTTGTAGTTTAGTGACATAATAATTTAAAGACATTATTTATCTTGTACATGTTTAGATGTATATAATAAAATTCATGAAATAACCATACATTGCAAATGAAATTATGAGATTATAATTATGAGATTCATATAGCATTTATATATTATCCCTAAATTGTTCTTAATCATTGTTCTATTAAGACTGGATATTAATAGAACATAAAGATACTAACACACGTTTTGTTTTGTCTTATAAAGGAAGAAGTAGATCCCATTGGTTAAATTATGGAGATACTTAAACAAACAAGTGATTGCTTGTTAGAAAACAAGTTCGATAAGTTCACTGAATTAAATCGATGTGAGAAATTTATTTAGAATATTACTTGTATGTTTATAGAAATTTTCATTGTGATAATTATATAAGTGATCATCTGACTTTAAGTCTCCAAAGTTCTCTTGTATAGAGATTGCTATATTTTGATACTACTTATGACTTATTTAATCATGAGTCTTTCAATCGGCAGTCATTGAATGTAACATAAACTATATAGATGTAGTTGTGTGATCAACATAGGATTTATCTCTTTAAAGTAATTAGGAAGAATGTTCCATTGTTCTTGATTAATATTGATTCGAAAAATCCATGGCTAAGGTAGGATGACGATCCTGTAAATAGTTTACAAATGTTATTTTACTAATGACGGATAACTATTATGGTTGGATTCAAAAAGAGTAGATATTAATTTCATGTATTATCTATTCGAAACATTGTATGATGAAAAGATTAAATTATATAGAAAATCATGCATGGAAGGTTAATCAAAACTACTTTGACATTCCTAAATATTTAGGTGGTTATGATATGTTGCTAAACGTCATTCTTGGTCTATGATTATAAATTATTTAATAAAATAATTAAAGATAAATTAAATAAAGTTTTAATTTATCTAATTTTAATTATGAATTATAAATTATAAATCACTGCTAACATATTTGAGGAGTAGTGCCGTATTTGAGAAGTGGTGTATAATTGAAAAGCACCAGAAATTGCAAAAAGTACATCAACAGAATCTATATGCCCGGGCAAGGATGGTACCTTGCACTATTAGTTTTGGAGCAGCTTTCTCGCTCACTGATTCCAGAGGTTGCTTTGCTAACAGCTCTGCTGCTGGTTGTAGTAAAATTTGCCGCACACTGCAGTTTTGAAAGGAATGAAATAATCAGGAAACTTGATATCACTAAATGCAATAGAGGTTGAGCATAATATACGTGCGACTTTTAACCGTACTCAAATTAAATACGAGAAAGAAAGCTTGAACATATCGGACTGGAAATAGATCAAAAGCTTTGCAGCATACAATCTCATCATCTAAAACACCACCACTTGCTGGCTCAGCTGTGCAAAGGCAGCCTCAGCAGCAAGTTCAAGTAATAAAACTGAATTACATAGCCTATATTTTAGCATATCGGGGATAGGTACCCCAAATTCAACAATAGCGTAATAGAAGGATATAAATAATAGGAAATAGAAACCCACCCAAATGCATCACGCAAGAGTGCGCGTTCCTTAGACAAGAAGAAAGAAGCTTCTTCTGTGCGACCTTCGGCGCATGCATCTTGACACAGCCTCAAACATGCTTCGTAAGAAATCACAGCGCACCATGGTCCTCGCCCACTGAATCCACTCACACAAATTATAAAATGATAAAACTATAGAGCAGGAATTGTAAGACCATGCTTACACTGATACTGGCTATCCAATCAGAAATAACTACATCACAGACATTGATATTAGGATCAATTTCAAGTACACAATCATCATTAGTGAAGCAACCTAACCGACCTTGCATGAAATGTGGGGACGCGAGCAGGTAAAGAACTTGGAGACATAGCTTCTTTGCCAACAGCAATCCTGTAATGGACAACATAAATGCCCACAATAAGTTCACTTCAGGAAATATAAGCATAGAGATTAAGAGAAAAAGATACAGACACCTTTCAGATGGTTTTAGTTTCTCTCAATCCTTTACCTCAATATATAACAATATTGACCCCAAAGCGAGATTCTCACACTGTTAAACTGGCACACCAAACTCTCTCTAACTGATCATCGCCAAACACTAACCACAAAAAGTTCACACCAGTACTGAAACAAAATTCCCAATGCCCGTTAAAGAACTCACTCCCCGTACGGGCCATAAGATACCCTGATCTTTTCCTTCCGCCTAAGCAATCGAAAAGACCAAAAAAGTTCATTCCTCAACTATAAGCAAGAACACAAGGGTGGAGTGGAGGACGGAAAAAGGAACTTAAGGAAGGGAAAAAGTTTTAGTTGTTCAAATTTTTTAAATCACATAATAACACCATATCTTTTTACCAATTATAATATTATTTCCCAAAAAATTGGCTTTCTGTTTCGCTTTCGATTTAAAAAGAAAGTTTGAAATTCTAACATTAAATTTGCTGCAAAATTTTAATTATTTTGTTTTGATTAAAAATATAATAATATAATATCATGTTTGATTTAAAATATCTTCTAATTAAAAACTCTTTAAACCATTATCAATAAAGGTAACAAAGTCATTAAACCAAAAGGCAAGGCTCGATGAGAAATTTCGTGGAGTTTGGGAGAAGCATATGATTTACAGTCTGTCTTGCTGTGTTTGTGAAACAAAGCAATCTAACATTAAAATAACTTTTTCGATTAACAAAAACAATATCATTTTATCAAATCAGTAAAATTAAGAAATTAACAAAATAATATAATTATGGTGAATTTAAAGTCCACTCGAGGGCAAGATTTTGAATTCGTTCTGTACCAACCGGAAAATGGTACGAAGTAGAGGTGCTTATGTACCGAGTGTAAATATCAATCAGTACCAGCGTGTTTCGTATGGTACCTACGGTATTTATAATACCGACCAGTACCAAAAATTTTGAAAAATATAGGGACTTATTTGCAAAATTTTCAATTTTTTTTAATAAACCTAACAACAACAAGCAGAAAAATAAAAAAAAACAAGTGTAAAGGAGGAATAACTAATCACAATGTACAATTAACCAGAGATTAAGACGACGACGACGGTGTATGGAGCTAAAGACCACGACGGCGAGGAGGAGGAAATTTTTTTCCTACGGACTGGTGTTTACGTAGTTAAATTACCTATGTAATGGTGTTTCTGAGGTAAAATACCTACGAAAACATCCCTCCATAGTAGTTTCCCTACATAACTCTATTTTCGTAAGGAATTCCCTACGGAAACATATTTCCATAGGTAAATTACTTACGATTTTTTTTTTCTGTCGAAAAATTTAGTACGTAATTTTTACGGGAAACCTTTGGCACTTGTTTTTACAAAGACTTTCACTATTTCGTACCTAAATTCAGTCAGTAAATTACTAAGGCTCTTTATCTTTTCTTTGACCTAATAGTACTCCAACTACCTTATAACTTGCATCACACATTATTTCAAATTGTAAATTCCAATCAGGTGAGTGAATTATATGAACATTAGTTAACCTTTCTTTCAATTAATCGAAAGCATTTTTACAAGTATCGTCAAACACAAAAGAAAAGTCTTTAGCTTGTAATGCACATAAAGGAGATGCAATTTTTGAAAAGTTTTTGATAAAACGAAGATAAAAATTAGCATGGCCTACAAATGATCTAACTTCCCTTACATACAGAGGATATGGACGAGAACTTATGGTCTTTATCTTTGCCTTGTCAACTTCTAAACCTCTTGGACTTACTGCATGCCTTAATACCACACCTTGTTTTACCATAAAATGAAACTTATAATAATTCAAAACAAGATTAGTATCATATACATCTTTACAAAACAATAAAAAGATTAAGGAGACATAAATTGAAAGAATCACCAAACATAATAAAATTATCCATAAAATTTCCATTTTATGCTCAATTAAATAAGAAAAAAATGCTCATTATGCATCTTTGATAAATACCTAGAGTATTACAAAGTTCAAATGGCATTCTCTTAAATGCAAATGTACCAAAAGGGTATATAAATGTGGTTTTATCTTAATCTTCAAATGATATAGCAACCTGTGTATACCCTGAGTACCTGTCTAAAAACTATAAGTAAGATTGTCCCATTAGTTTTTCCAACATTTGATCAATAAAGGGTAAAGGGTAATGATCTTTTCTAATTTCTTAGTTTAGTTTTTGGTAATCAATGCACAGTCTCCACCAATTTGATATCCTGGTAGGAACAATTTCACCTTGGCTATTTTCTACTACATTTATGTTTGTTTTCTTGGGTACTACACGTATGGGCTTACCCATTTAGAATTTGAAATAGGGTATATTATGTCTGCATCTAACCACTTTAATATTTCCTTATTTAATATTTCCATCATGGGGGGTTCAACCTATGTTGAGCTTCTCTGATGGGTTTAGCATTTTCTTCTAGAAGGATCCTAAACATACACAAAGTTGGGTTAATCCCTTTTATATCAACTATGGTCCATCCTATGACATCCTTATGGTCTTTTAATACTTGTAAAACTTTCTCTTCTTGTGACCAAGTTAAAACACTTGATATTATAACAGGTAAAGTAGCATTCTCACCCAGAAAAACATACTTGAAATTTATGGGAAGAGGTTTCAACTCTAATTCAAGTGGTTGAACAATAGATGGTACTAAATTAGAACCAATAAGAGGTAAACGATTAGAAAGTAATGATTGATCCTTCTGTAAGGATTTATATGTTCCTCAATGCTCTTAATTCCCTCTAATTGCTACATATTGTCACTTATGCTCATGTTAGACTCAAATAATTTATGTACAATCTCATCAGTAATATCCACAACGTCAACAAAGCATAAATAATTGATGTTATTAAGGTATCGCATAGCATAAAAAATGTTAAACATGATAACCTCTCCGTCAAATTCCATGGTCATGTCACCTTTATGGACATCTATATTTGTTAATATTGTTTTAAGAAAGGGTCTTTCTAACAGTAAGGGTACTTGTTTTAATGGATCAAAATTTTCTCTTATATCTAACACATAAAAATTAATTGGAAAAACTAACTTGTTAACCTGCACTAAAACATCTTCAAGTATACCGTCAGGTTATACATTTGAACTATCAGTTAGCTAAATTACTAACCTGTCTTTCTTAAAGGGCCTAACTTAAGAGACTCATAAATATATCTAGGTATAACTTTTATAGAGGCCTTAAATCTAGCATACACCTTTCAAAACTAATATCTCCTATCTTAGAAGCGATCGTGAACATACCAAGGTCCTTACATTTTGTAGGAGTTTTATTTTGAATCATGGTTGACATTGTGAGATCCCACATCGGTTAGAGAGGGAAACGAAGTACGCCTTATAAGGGTACTGTTGGTGGTAAACGCAAGTGCACGTTTCTATCTTCAAGTAGTAAAAATATTGTTAAGTAAATTATAATGCATATTTGTTGGACTTTATTTTAGTTGATTTGTGAAATTGTGTTCATAAATTAATGGAATTATTTGTTGAATGTTCATAGGTGGTTGTCAATACCAAAAAGACGAAAAAGGATCGAAAAGAGGAAAAATAAGGACAGAATCCTAAATCTGCAAAATTTCCAGAATCCATCTCCAATTAGAACACAATTGCCAAGATCTTCTGGACTTCTTTTCAAGACATCTTCCACCAAAATTAGAAGACTACTTAATCTGGACAATATCCAATCAAGATTATCAAGAGATTCAATTGGAGAAGGAAGCTAACGT
>JANZXV010000212.1:2636035-2656232 GCA_027576455.1 Erythroxylum roigii | reverse complement strand
ATATGTAAAATATAATATATTAATTATTATATAATTTTAGCCATATGAAACATAAATCAAAATATATCTAATCAAATCTTTTATACATATTATAACATAAGTAAACTAATATAAAAAATAAATATTAAAATATATAAAAAGTCAAATAATATTATATAAATTTCAAAATAAATATCCAAGTTGAGTAAATAGTTAAATGCATAATAAACGAAAGATGAGTTTGTGAGTATTGTAGGAATTATGTGAAAAACATAAGGACAAAAGGGATTAAAAATAAACTCATTAATTGATCTAAAACATTTACCTTAAAAAGTGATTTTTTTTAGAAGCTCCAAATTTGAGTTTCTTAAAAAGCTGTATTTTAACTGTCAAAAATTATATCTATTAAATAAGTGCTTTTTTATTTTACAGTCAAACACCTATTTTTCTTTAAAAAAACTTTTGATTGGCCTCCTAAAGGCTCATCCAAACTGGCACTTAAATACATTTTTTTTAATGGACACTTAATTACAAGTTAAATATTTACATTAACCAAAAATTTAATGATAAATTACTTTTATTAAAGATTAAAATAAAAAATTTATTATACTCTTTTTTAAATTTTATGTTAATATTATAAAATTAAGTAAAATGTGATTATATTCTTGCAAGGCAGGAGTTAAATAATAATAATTTTAATTAGTGTCAAGAATTCAATACGAAAACTCAAACCTGGAACCAATAACACTAGAGAATCATTGAGAGTGCCATTCCAGTTTCTTGCTCAACTTATCCCTACAATTGCCAACAACAGGAAGAGTCTGTGTGACAGAGGGGGAGAGAGAGAGAGGTGTAAAGAGAGAGAATTGCGGGGAAAAGGGGAAGGAGATGGTGACGAGACAAGAAAAGAGTGGGACTCTCAGGGACTATCTTCAATCTCATGTCAGCTTTTTTCCTTTCTTTGCTCTTTTCTATTTCAGTTAGCTTTGTTTCTTCTGTGGATGCAAGACCATATAATAATTATAACAACAACAGCAGCAAATGCCCATTTCATTGATTTTCCTTTTGCTTTCCATGATTTTTGTGTTTCTTTCTTGGATTTGATGTCTCGTGAAATGAGATGAGAATCAAAAACACAACTGTTGGTTCGATTTTCTGTTCTTGTTCTTCAAAGCTAATGGCAAATGACAATGACAAAGTCCACGAAAGGTTGTTTAAATAGTAAAATAAGGGGTCGTTGGTTCACGCAGGGAATGGTAATAAGAATTTGAACAAATATAGTAAAAAATGAGAATAAATATTATCATTATAATTATGATGATTGATTAAGAGAAAAGAATGATTACTATTATTATTAATATTGATTGATTTGTAAAAAAATGTTGAAAATTATATTTATAAGAGTCCATGATTTAAGTAATAAAATATATTTTTAAAGAGAATTATTAGTTAAAAATAGATACATCATAGTATTATAAATATTTTTAGAACATTACTATGTAATATTATTTAAACAATAATTAGTTAAAAATAAGAATGTGCATAAACTTTCATTTGAAATTAATTTTATTTATTAATATAATGTAATTTGTGAATTTATATATCTATCAATTTATTTAATATACGTTTTAAAAAAGAGATAATTGTATTTTTTATCATAAAAAAGAGAAAATAATTAATGCATTTCATCTTTAAAGAAATAATTGGGCTCGAACAGAGTTATGATGAGAGTCACTTTGGATGTAAAAAAACGAGATGCTTTTTTGTAAGAACAGTTGGGAATGTACGAACCCCACTTCCTCTGGTTTGGTTGACATTTAGAATGATGAAGGATAAAGGGTCATCGCTTTCTTTCCTAAAACTCTCTTGTTCATCATGTTCCTTTTTTTCATTATTTTAAAATCAGATAAAAAATTATTTAACAATTCAATGGATTCGTTCGATTAAATCATAAATTTTTTTGAACCAGTGAAAATTTTGGTTTTGTTTTAATTTTATGATTCGATTTACCTTAACAACTCTTTTGTTAAAAACTAATCAATTTATTAATTAATCGATTAATTTTTGTAAAATAATATTTTTTATAAAATAAAAATGAATCAATTAATTTTTATTGGACAATATATATTTTTAACTAAACTTTAAATTATTCAATGAGCAAGGAAAATCTCTTTCATTCGTATTTAAAATTTTTTAATTTTATTCAACCTTTGGTCGATTTTATAACGGTCTAATACTAGTTGAATCTTTTAAATCTTCAATATTTTATTTTACTCGTTAAATTTCTGGTTTCAAAATATTAATATACCCGATTGAAATCCTTGAAAGATAGTACTAATGCATTAAAAATTATAAATACAAATTTTTATTATATTATTATCCCAACTTAAGTTAGTTTGATGTTCTAATAATTTTGTTGAACTAAAATATAATAATTATAGAACAATCCTCATATAACTATGTGATCGTATTTATATCGTCAATTAATAATTCGCTATAACTATAAATATGTATTATTGAATATAATAATTTTAAAATATTACTATATTTTAATACAATACCAACTTCTCAGTAAAAGTTTCGTTGAGACATGAGATCTGAGTAAGTTCTACGCCCGTGTTAGCTTTATTCCTTACTAGTAGATAAACTATTTAGATATAATAATATATTTTTAATAAAACAACAATGACGACGATAGTAACAATACCCAATAAGAATCTCGCTGATATGTAAAATCTGGAAAGTTTTAGTAGTACACACCTTTACTCTTAACTAATAGAAATGTTGTTTCCGAATCACATATTATTATATTTTAATGTGTTTTGAAAATTTCAATCCAATTAAAATTTATCTATATTTTTATTTTTACACTTTAAAAAATTGAGAGTAAATTATAGAATTATAATAAATATATGAAATATCTTTTTTAAGTAATATATTTATATGAATCAAATATTACTAATTTTATAAAGTTTTTACTAGAATTGGCCTGACAAAATCAAATGCTCCCTCCACTGGCATCCAACTATTACTTGAAAGGAAGATATTCTCTTCAGGACATCACTGTTAATTATTACATTGCTTCATAAATTCTTCACTTTTCCTATCCCTTTTTTTTGTTAATTATCATTTTTAGTTTATTTAATTAAACCAAAAGCTATCTTTTCAATTAATAGCAGAAAGTATCTGGATATTATGCTTTTCATGCATCTCTCTGAGAAAAAAAAAATGGTTATGTACTTGTATGTGACATTTAATGACCAAGATATCTTATCAAATAACTTTCATCTGTCTTCTGAAAATTAATAATAAAATAAAAGTGTTAAGTTTATTATAATTATGTAATTTAGTATATTATTAATATATCTTTTAACTTTTAAAAACTTTTTTAAAAGTTAAAAATATATTAATAATTTATCAGATGTAAGAAATTTAGTAAATTTAATACCCTGTTGATGGCAGGAAGAATGAGTGCTCTAAAATTAAAATTATAAGCAGATTATTAATAGTTTTTAAAAATTAAAAATATATTAATAATTTATCAAACACTAGTTTTTAAAATACTGTATATATTGATGTCAGGAAGAATGAGTGCTTTAAAATTAAAATTATGAGGACATTATAAATAGTTTTCAAAACTTAAAAATATATTAATAATTTATCAAACACAAGAAATTTAGAGTTTTTTTGTTTTAAAAATAATTAACTAAAAATAAAAATATGTCAAAATATGCAAACTTTATTAACTTAAGTTTATTATTCCATTTCAACTAAATAATTGATCCAATAATACATACATACATACATACATACATACATACATATGTATATGTATGTATGTATGTATTTTCAAATTTATTTAATTTATATTTGGAAAATAATATCTACATGTTATAAAAATAAGGACCATAATAACAATAATTAAAATAAATCCTACGGAGACGTAAATTTTTTTAATATCACATATTTTTATTTTTAATTAATATTAAAGTACACTAAGTAATATAAAAAAAGAAAATTTGGTAGAGCACATAGCATTAACTTCAAATAATCATTACCCTCTGTTTACACAGGCTCTGGAGGATACTGTGACATGATAAAAGGAGCTTTTCCAAGCACTGAATGAGATAGACAACCTCAGGAATATAATTTCAGAGAGGTGATGATAAAGAGTAAGAAGTAAGAAATGAGAAAAAGAAAATGAAGGTACAGTGACCTGCCATGGACAGCGTGGTGTACTTAAAATAAAAGTTAGGAGGGATCAAACCGTAGTTTAACCCCTCATCGTTTGGTCGGGTCCGAGGGTAGACGCAGCTAGAGTGGTTAATTATACCTTTTGGGACAAGAAGGGACCATCCATCACATAAAATTGTGTACTAGCTTTTGAAATCCTTAATATTTCTTAAATACAAACTAATGTGTCATCTATGAAAACTACCAAGGGACAACAAGAGATAGCTTTGGGCACAAAATCTTAAGCAAGACTAGTGTTCTTAACCATTAGCATAGTAAGATGTCGAGTGCATGTCCTTCACATAGTTTACAAATGCTCCCGATAGCCAAGACATAAGAGGGTGTTTGTTGGATACCTGAACCCCATTTCCCTTAACATATAAAAAAACCTAATCGTCACTCGGGGTTTGTCAAGATTTTATGCTTGACGATTAGGTTTGGGGTTGGCCAAGCTCGTTCGAGCTTAGCTAAAAGCCTATAGAGCAACTTTGATTTGACCAAATCTTAGACTTAATTTTTGCCAAAAATTTAAGTCTGACTCAAATTAATTAGGGTCGACCTGATAATTATTAAAAATAAGAAATCAAATGACGTTATTTTTATTTTTATTTGAATAATAAAAATATAATCAGACCGAGTTGAGTTTAAGTCTCTTGAATCTGGTTAAATTAAGTTGTCTCGAGTCTAATAAAGTCTTAGAACGAGCTCAAGTTCAGGCAAAAGCTATTGGATTGAACTTAGATCCAACAGGTTAGATCCAAACCAGCCTATTGCTACCCCTACAAGATACATACTTGGGTCATGGCTGAAATTTTATTCTTTGCCTTTATAATTGAATCAAACAAATGTTTTTTTTTTCCCCAAAATGAGTCTTGAGATGGTTCGCATTTGATTTGCCAAAGGCAAGCCTAAGACTATGTTTGGTTTATGTAAAATTTTTAATGGAATAGAATGGAATGTAATGATTTATAATATAATGTACCGTAAATGAATGTAATATTATAAAATTATTGTTTGCGATAAATGAAATGATTCATAATGTAATATAGTAAAATATTATTTGGATGACGAGTTTATAATATAATATAGTGTATCATTTTACATTCCATCTTAAATCTTCCAAATTGAAGGTTTTCTATTTTTACTGTTTATGATGAAAAGAGATGTAATATGAAACCCTCATCTTCCATCTCATTTTATTCTATTTCATTATAAAACTTCATCTCAAATAATATAATAACATTACATTCTATTTTATTCCATTATAAAACATATAACCAAACATAGCAGCCTATTTTGTCTAACTTTCGAAGCTGGGGAGTGATCATGTTTCTTAAGTTTCACTCATGCAGTTGTAAAAATATAAGCTAATTACATTAGTTCTTACTTGATTTGATTTTAATTTTAATTTTTATTCTAAAATTTATTATTATTTAATTATCATATAAAATTGTTTCTTTATATTATGTTAATTTTTATTTTTCGTTCATTTATAACTAAAAAATAATATCATATAAAAATATAAGAATTACAATAATATGTTATTCAAGATTAAAAAAATACAAATCGTATTGAAAATTCATGATGAAACCCAAATTTGATTAAATCAATATGTTAACATTTGAATTAATTAAATTAACCAAATTTATTTAATAAAATGTTAAAAACATCATTATTTAAAAAATAACATTAAAACAATGCCCTTTTATCCAAAATCTACTAAGTTTAATTATTCAAAATAAACGTGAGTTAAACAAATTGAAGTTGACTAAATTTCGGATTAGATCTCGAGTCATAATAAATAATTGAGTTAGACTCAACCATAAAAGTTCTCGACCCCTACTTGATAGTCAATCATGATTATATAATACTTAAATAATATCATAAAAATTTATGTTAAAAATGCTGGACAATTTTATCCTTTCTTATTATACTGGACAACTATTAATTATAGTTTTCGGTTTTTTAATAACTTATCGGTTAAGTTACGTAATATGATACAGATCAAGGTAATAAAGTGATCCAGTAAATGATCTCAATCAATGGGTCGAAGTCCAAGAAGAAAATGAATCCCGATTAGTGTGGATCAGACCTATATCGAGCTTGTAATAAGAAAGCCTAATATGAAAGTTATATATAAAGGTTAAAGTTTTCTGCAATTGCTTATATCATTCATAAGAATATGGATCCTCTAACCCGTTAAGAGTACTTACATATTGAAAAAATTGTAAAAAATCGTTAATCACGTATTGGTGAATGTTTTTTATGAAGGTCTCAGAAGATTGGAGTTCGTTTTGGCTACAAAATTTACTTTTGAAGTCAAGATGGAACCGAAATCAGGTCCATATTTTTTTTCATTTTTAACCTTTCCATGAACGATTCAAGACACGGAATAAGGTATATACTACGTGTTAAAAATATGGTTCAAATTTCATAAAATTGCAATGTATTTAGCCCAAAAAACGAAAACGTGAACATTACTTTTGGGATCATTGAAATGACATTCCCGCACGCAAATGAAGAATTTTGTGGTCACCAAATAAATCACCTTTGAAGATCGAAGGCTTAAACGTGCTTTATCTACAGTTTAAGGTCTAGTCGATTTTGGCACCATCGAAGTAAGTATAATTTGCATGACCTAAGAAGAGGCCGTCCACTTCTTGCAGATTCAAACCATGTTACATATACATTAGTGTCTTTTCTGTTCTGTTGAACTTTAATTACAGATTATAGACGTGGTGTGAAATTGATATTTACTTGTATTAAAATACGAAAATATATATAATTTGATATCAAATTTTTTATTAAAATATATACTTTTTCATAATTTTAATTACTTAAAAATATTTTTATAATTATTATCTTCACTGATTTTTTGAATTATTTTAATAACAATAACATTTAAATAATCATTAAATTATGTCACGCACGCCAACAATCAATTATGTGATTATTTTTATTAAAATAATTTGACAAAACACTTAACAAAAGATTTCTTTTAAAAAAGTTCTAAATCTTATAATTTTAATAATTTAAAATGAACAAAATCACAATAACGTTCTTGTCTTCAATCCTTAAATAATTTTAAATTTATAAGGTGAAAATAAAATGTAGTATTACTTCAACCAATTTCTTGGGACGAATTCAAAGAATGAAAGAAGTATAAAAGTGTAATTAGTGTGAACCAAACCCGGAGACTTGAATACATTAAGCTCGTAAATATAAAAATTCGAAAGTTGATTTGAAATTATTAATTCGTTAAATAATTTATCCAAATATAAACAATAACATTTCAGTAGAAAATTAGAAATGGAGGGTTATAATGTACGCAACCTTCCATTTGTATTTTTATAAAGAGATTATTTCCGTAACTTAAACCTGTGATCACAAAGAAGCAGCATTACCGGTTGCTCCAAGGTTCACTCTCCTAAAAATATACAGTCTTATCCTTAATTAATAGAGAGAATGTTTCTAACAGACACACATAAAATAAAAACTATATATTTACCAAAAAAAATAAAATAAAAACTATATGATAAATAAATAACTAACATGTCAAAATAAAATAAATTAAACATGAAAAAATCGATAAAAAAATACATGTTGAAATAAAGTAGTAGTAAATAATTTACCTGAATATCTAATATATAAACTATTATATACATTTGATAATTTAATCTACCGCAGCTTATAAGAGCGAAAACATACCTCTTTGATTAACACTAATCTCAAATGGAAAATTTCTCTATTTGGAGTAAGCACATTGGCAACAGAAACGAGATATCATCAATCAAGTGTTAACAATCGGTTGAAAACCAATCTTTAGTTTAGTTAAGTAAGCACTGTTGCATATTGGGTTACAGATCATGCACATTAATGAAAAATAAAAAGGAATCTTAGTGGGCTTGACAATTATGATAAAGCAAAGAAAGTAAGCAATCCGATTCACTATAACAAGGTATGCCTCCATGGAAGCTAGCTTTTGTAGTAGAAATAAATGTCATTCACAATATTGGAATCATGATTTAAGATGATAATGTGTTCTTAAGCTAGGCTAGAAAGTGTACTTATTAAATTAGGATCCAAGGCGGCAGGCACTCATGTTCCAAGCAAAATCTTTTTCCAATATAATCATCTCCCTGATAGAGTGGTCACAGAGGTGCATTTTTCCTCTGCTTGCTTTAAAAGTAGAAAGTTTTTCCAATTTGTAAGTAGTGAAGTCAGCTGGAAAATGCATACCAATCATTACCGTATATCAGTTAGAAATTCGCAAATAAAGTTGTCTCATAAGATTTAGAATGTACAATCTTTAAGGGTTTGCACTGAGATGTAGAGTACATAATTGCAGAGTCTGTAAATTAACTTGAATTGAAAAGGAATATGTCCAAAAGATAGGTCACAGATCGAGTAACAAAGGATGCATAAATCAAGAGGCAATGATTAAAATCAAATTTGCATTAAATGTCAGTAACCCTTGATGACCCCAACAATACTGTTTCAGACAAACTTCACTGTTTCTTGGATCAAGTTAAAAGGATGCTTTTATGTAATTATTCAGTAATTAACATGTTAAATATCAGTTTCTGGCAATTGAGAAGTTGCAAGTAGGAGTCCTAAGTCCACGACTTACTGGAGTCTTTCAGGAAAGGAAGCATTTCAGGTTTTACTAGAGAGAAAAAGAACTGATGCTTCTAAATGAACCCAATTGCGTTAACATAAATTTAACTAATGGCCAAATTTATTACTCATCTGCTATAAAAGATGCAATTTACCTAAAAAAATGAAGAAGATGCCAATAAAAGACCACAAAGATGGACAGGCAATGTGAGTAATGATTCATCATCGAAGATTTATGTGACCAAGTTTTGAGATGAATTGTACATATAGAAGGAAGTAATTATGTGTTAACAGAGAACTTTAAATTGATATCATATCTGCCCAAACGTCCTGTCAAAAGTATCAATAAACTCTACAATTTGTTTCCAGGTAAAGAATTGCCGCATGCACTAATGTCTTCCTAGGCAGCGCATGCTGAAACCTAGTAACAAGATTTATAGCATCAAAAAAAATTTACCAAGACAGAATCACACAGCTAGTGATTCATGGGCTCGCATAGCATCCTGAAGACACTGTACCGCACCGTTGTAATTCAGGAAGCCCATGAACCAAAATTCATGATTGTCAACTGAGATAACCTGAATGTATCTTTCAGCAGGATTTGTTCTGCTTGAAGAAGGATTGACCGCTTTAAGTTGATGCAATGGGATGACAACCTATTTCATTCGAAAAATATATTATGTTAAAGTATGGAAGGAAATCATGACAACATGCATGAAGATAGGTGCCAAACAACAGAACATTTAAATGTGGGAAGGGGGTAAGTACAACAATATATTAATGTTTTAGAGAGTAATAATTATGAAGATCCAAAGTTATTAATGGTACTTCTGTCCCTACCTGTCAACCATCAATATCACACTAAAAACGTGGACATTATAAGTTGAATCACACCCAAAAACAATTTGATGAAGAATGTTTAAATGAACTCATATATGATTCGTAAACTTGGCAAAAGCATCAAAATATTCGACAAACTAAGGATAGCTCTCTTTCTCGGTATACACAAGTATAATGTCAAACATCTACCAATAAAGAGATTTCAGACCAATAAAGTTTCCATAGACCCATCTGTAGTGACTTTTCAGACCAATAAAGTTTCCTCTAGACCCTAGACCCAAATCGTTTATCCCTTTTTTTAACATTCTACAAACAACTCCTTGCGTTTCAAAAAGTATGACAAGATCCCCTTCAATTCACCTATATTAAAAGCGAAAACTTTGTAGACCAACTGAATGCATTAGAAAACAAATTGAACAACTGAAGCAGGCTATCAAAAGCAAAACACGGTACAGTATGAAGAGGACAACTGCGCCAGTATCAGGTATAGGTTTCGAACAGATATTATGCTCATTAAACCCTCCCTCTTGTTTCTTTCCAGAGCAAAAAAGGAAGTCCTTTTTCTTTCTGGTTCTTTGTCCTAAAATTTATTCCTAATTATGAAATCATGCACAGCCTAAACCGCGTCCAGAAATTGCCACCTTGAAAATCTAAACACAGAACACCTCACTGTTCTCCCCTCCCCTCTAAATACAAAATGTAAAGACAATTTCAAAAGAGTAATACTGAGCAAGATGGTTCTAATAATCACTATAAAACCGCTACAAATCGAAAGACATTATAGGTAAGAACACATCAAGTACAGGATATCAAAGTGCAAAGAAAACATGGTATCAAACTCTTAAATAAATGTAATCTATATATATAATATGTCAAGTGAATCACCTATCAATCATCCACATAGCAAAAGTGACATAAACTTCAACCTCATACAGCAATAGAAACATTGAATCTCCAAATTAAGGTTGTCCTATCATATGATATTGGCATCTAAGATAGCATACCTTATAATAGCTCCACTCAGTTTGTCCACCAGATTTATACGACAGGGGATTATCACTACAGAATGCGAGCTTTGCTGTTGATACATATAAGACCCCCATAACTGGACCAGCTGATGTAGACAAGTAACACGCATATGAATTTTGGAGTAATTCTTCAGAGACTGTCTCGAATGTCTGTCTAAAAATCTTCTCATAACCACCTTCAGCTAGGACTTTCGTTCCTTGCGCAATTCTTCCCAGAGCAGCTTCAGTGAAGCTAGGTGATGTTTTCACTATTTATAGGTAAAGTGAGACAATTTAGCCAGCTTCACAGCACATCACAGTGTGCAGTCAATTGAAAACTACTCTATCATGAGTTTGTAATGGGAGTGATAAAAATCGTGTTAAACAGAAGACACATGATTTACTAACAGTGAGAAGATCTCAGTTAATTCTGTAATACAAGAAAATTCAGAAGAGCTATATAATATAAAGGTGGAATAAAATCACCTGTGCCGTTTGCCCAGTTCCAAACCAGTGCCAAGCATTATAATCCACAAAACTCATTTATTTATTGCAAAGCTTGTGGACGAGGTTATTGGGCATAGGGTTGGAACTGGGAAAACGGTAGAGAGGATTTGGTTCCTATAAAGGTAGTAAATCAGTGTATGGTAGTAAATTAGTGAGAAATCAACATCCAAGTCCATTCGTATGTCTTTTCTACTTCTGCTGAGAACTTTCAATAGATTCTGGAAAATTGGACGCAAATGTCCAATATTCATATAGTGATAATCTAGTGAAGTCCCAAATATAACATTTCTTGGCAAGCAAACTTTAGTAGGAATGAAAAAAATCATATTCTATGATTTTCCTACTTTTATCTATTTTTTCTGTTTTCACACACATTCCAATCATTAAACGTTCCAGAATTAGCTGAAAACACAGCCCTCTGTCGACGCATCTAAACGTCAACTTCTGTCAACGCTTCAAATTCAAACTGAACGAATTTCACAAACACACTAACTAACAACCTCTAAGTTTGGATAAGAACTAATAAAACAATAAGATCAAAATTATATCAACAGTCAAATCAAACAAATATCCAGAACATACAAAAACAAGAGAGAGCTGTATCTCTATGATTAACACTCACAGTGCTGCCACGTGTTCCCAGCGAGATCTTCAGCTTTCCTGCTAGTTTCACCAACCATCTTTCCCCATCTTCCTAACACGTCCTTGACAGTCCCCATCGTCTCTGCTCAAACAATAACACACATTTTTCAATTAAAAAAACAGTGAAAGAACAAAAAATCGCTCCAGAATTCACAAAATCGTGTAAATGTAGATTGACCTTTAAATGATAAGGAAGAAGACGACGAATTCGGGGAAGGAGAAACATGGGGATTAGATCCGCCAAAGTAAACATTTCTGCTGTTATCGTAACCGTCGCTGTTACTCCGAGACTCCGTAACTAAATCGGGGCTCCAATGAACTGATTTCCTCGCGGATCCATCGCGGCTCACCCCTTGCAGCTGTTCACTCAGCAGCTGGGAATCCGATCCGGAAACCGAGCTGCCTTTGTTCGTGTCTCCATTCGGAGCATCGTCGGTTTTCGGATCAGGAATCTGCTCGTGTGACGGATCCTGGGAGGCGGATTCCAGCTTCCTCTCCACCTCCGACTTCGGGAGGGGCTCCATATTCTAGAAGAATCGCGCTGGCGTGGCACGTGAAGAGGAGAGCGTGAACGGTGATTTATTCGGGTTTTGAGGCTTTCTTCTTTATTCTGGCTTTAGCTATTTCTGCTTCTGTGTATTTGAATTTGCTTTCTTGACCGTGAAGGTGAAGGCTTTGTTTGGGAAATGCGAAACTATGCGGTAAGTCGTTTTGTTTTGATGGAGTGTTTTAGCGCGCACACGGTGACGTGGAATAGAGAACGACCTATTGAGTCCATTTATTTTTAATTTATTAAATTTTAATTGATTAAATTTTAAATTTATGATAACATTATTTTTATTTTATTTCAAATAATTTTAAATAATTTGACTTTGATTAATTATGATAATTTATTTACTTAACTTTTGCTTAAATTAATTTAAGAATCACTTGAAAATATATTTATTGCATGAAATTTAAAATTATAAATAATTTATTCTGAAATTAATAATAAAAACCACTTGACAATAAAAATAAAAAAAGATTTTAATTTTTCACCAAACATACAATTAGGGTAAGATATTACACTTTTTGAATACACTAAAACAGTTGATTCACATAATTAAATTGTAGCTATGCACTTAATAAGTAATTAATTTTGACCATTGATCAAAGAGAGGACTTCGACTCCATTACAGGAAGTTTATTAGAAGTAACGCAGTTGTGTTCTTTGATCTTTTCAATGAAACTCAGTATAGTCTCTTCGCTTTCGACATCTGTTAAGAGAATGACATAGAGACATTAGTCAATTTCATATCATGCTTAGGTTTAGGGACGACAATGCTCAGGCCAACTTAGGTTACTGAGTAAATGATATTTTTTAATTTATTTTTTTAAAATGATCTTATATTAATTTTGAGTTTTTAAAATTGTAAATCAAAATAATATTATTTAAAAAATAACTCAAAATGGCCTCCAGTTAAAGAAAAAGTTCGAATTAAGTTTTAGGTCATTTTTTCAAATTTAAATTTGACTTGAAATTTAGCCTATTTAAACCTGATCTATTAATTCCGGTTCAAACTTATGATTGGTCCTTAAACTTAAGGCTGGTGTGAAATTTAGGCAACTTTAATCTAATCAATTCACTATGAAAATCAACCGGATTAGAGCAGGTTTGCATCTAAATAAGACTGAAAGAATAATAAACAAACGCACATATTTTACGTGGAGAACTCCTAAATCAGGGTAAAAACTACGGGTAAGGATAGAAGAATTTTACTACTAAAAAATTTGGGAATTACAAGGACAAAAACTAGCCCCACAAAAAAAATACATATAATATTTTTTCTATTTCTCTTTTTTCTCTCTCACATCACGTCTCTCTTGTTGTTCTACCCATGCTCTCTCTTTGTTCATCTCCTGTCTATTTATGGGTACGAGAATGAAGATATGGTTCGTCAAATTGGCCAATCATTCTTTGTTGTCTTATTAGGCAACAAGTCAACCAAGTTTGACAATTCTCCCACCAGGAGATTTGATTGAAAATCAATCATATCTTCACACAATTCTTTCTATCTTGCCGCTTCATGTTGCTTACGTCTCTATCAGACCGCTTAAGAATCGACACCATATAAACTTGTCAGCATTGATTGCTTTTGTCATAAATTTGTCAGGTTATCCATTGTATGAATTTTCTGCATGTTCACCGTTCTTTCTTCCATTTTCTCACGAACGAAGTGATACTGAACTCAAGTATGGTTTATCTTTGAATGAAATACTGGATTCTTTGCAAAATGCAAAGCACTCTGACTGTTACAATACAGAGTAATATTCTTTTGTTTATTCCCAAGTTCTTCTAATAACATCTTCAACCACACTGCTTCTTTATTGGCTTGTGTAGCTGTTGTATATTCTGCTTATGTTGTTGACGTAGCCACAACTGGCTGCAGTTTTGAAACCCAGCTCACAACTCTTCTAGTTAGTGTAAACATATATTTTGTAGGAGATTTACTTTTATCAAGATCACCTGCATAATCAGCATCAACATATCATCTGATAGTAAAATCTAATCCTCCATAACATAATGCAACATCTGAGGTTCCTTTGATATATCTGAGAATCCGCTTAACAGTATTCTAATGCTCTCGATCAAGATTTGCCATGTATCGACTAACTACTCCCACTGCATGTGCAATGTCTGGTTTTGCACAAATCATAGCGAACATTAAGCTTCCCACTGCTGATGCATACAATACTCGAGACATCTCCATCCTCTTTTCTTCATCGCTAGGACTCATACTTGAGGATAACTTAAAATTAACATAATGAGGGGTATAAATTGACTTACAATCTTGCATGTTGAATTGTCGCAAGATCTTCTTCAAATAATTCTTTTCAGAAAGTAAAATATTCCTATTATTTCTGTCTCGATGAATTCACATCCCTAGAATCTTGTTTGCTGATCTCAAGTCCTTCATTTCAAATTTTCTAGCCAACTGTGCCTTCAATTTTTTGATACGATCATTACTAGGGCCTGCTATCAACATGTCATCTACATACATCAGTAAGACTATAAAATTATCTTTCTTAAACCTTTCGAAATATACACAAGGGTCTGCATTCAGTCTACTGTATCCAAGGCTCATGATGAAGGAATCAAATCTCTTATACCAACACCTCGGTGCCTGCTTTAAACCATACAGAGATTTGTTTAACCTGTAAACCAAGTTCTTTTTTCCTTTTTCTTCAAAACCTTTTGGCTGGAGCATATAAATTTCTTCTTCAAGATCTCTATGAAGAAATGCATTTTTCACATATAACTGCTTAAGATGCAAGTCAAATGTATCACACATTGCCAAGACTACTTGAACTGTGGTGAGTCAAACCACAGGAGAAAATATTTCATTGAAGTGAATTCATTCATTCTGAGTATATCCTTTTACCACCAATCTAGCATGATATTGCTCTACTTGATCGTCACCACTCCGTTTGATTTTGTAAACTCATTTATTGCCAATAGGCTTTCTTCCTTGTGGTAGTGATACCAGCTCTCATGTCTTATTCTTATGCAGAGCTTCAATTTCTTTCTGCATTGTTGTCATCCTCTCAGATGCATCTGAACTATTCATTGCTTTTTGAAAAGTTGATGGCTCTCCGTCCTCAGTTAAAAGACAGTATGCAATATTACTCTCCATAATATAATCTGAATGTCAGCTCGATGCTCTTCTTGTGCAAGTTGATCTCCAAGTATCTGAAACATCATATTCGACTAGTTTTTGCTCCTCGTGCTCTAGTGGAGTTTCAGAAGAATCATTTTGATCAAATTCCCTTTTCACTTGTACTGTTGTAGTCTCTGAATTCTCTTATGAAGTGCTAACATCTTCTGTTTGCTCTTGATCATTATCTTTCAGGAAAATAACATCTCTGCTGATAACAATCTTGTGGGCAGTAGGATCTCACAGACGATACCCTTTTACTTCTTCAGCATATCCCAAGAAAATACATCTTCTGAATTTTGGATCCAATTTCGTAATTTCTTGGGCATTGAACATCACATAGGCAGGACTTCCAAATATATGGAGGCTGGAATAATCCACTAGTTTACTAGTCCACATCTCCATCGGTGTCTTCAACTTAATTATATTTGATGGAGCTCGATTAACCACATAACAGGCGATATTGACTGCTTCTACCCAGAATTTTTTATCTAAGCTTGCAGTTCTCAACATTGCTCTTGTTCTTTCCAACAGAGTTCTATTCATCCGCTCTGCTATTCCATTTTATTGAGGAGTGTATGCCGTTGTGAACTGCTTTTTGATGCCTTCTTGTTTGCAGAATTCATCAACTCCTTCACCAGTATATTCGCCTCCATTCTCTGAGCTCAAACACTTGATCTTCTTACTAGATTCGAGTTCTACCCACGCTTTGTTAATTTTGAAAGTTGGAAACACAATTGCCTTTCTCTTAATAGGAAACACTTAACATCTCCTAGAATAATCATCAATGAATAATACAACGAAATTTGCTCCTCTTAGGGACGTAATTGGTGCTTGGCATACATCAAAGTGAATCAATTCTAGAATTTCTTAGCTTCTGAACTTTAATATGTTGAACTTCAATCGATGTTGCTTATTCACAGTGCAATGCTCACAGAAGGGTAGTAATACCTTTGTGAGACCTGGAAGTAGATTCTTCTTTGCAAGTATCTTTATTCTTGTTCTGACATAAGTTCAAGCTTTTTATGACACGTCATTGCATATTTGTCATCTAGAATAGTCACCGCAACGGATGTCTTTCCTTCTTGCAAAGTTACTCCCTTCAGCATGTATAGATTTGCAACAATCTTCTCTGCTTTCATAAATACCAACGCTCCTTTAATCACTTTCATGATCTTGTTTTGAATCTCAAATCTGAAATTGAGATTATCCAGCTATCCTACAGATAACAAATTCTTCTTCAGGCCCTCCACTTGTCACACTTTTTCAATAGTTTAAGTTGTCCCATCATACATCTTTAACTTGATAGTATCGATACTAACGATCTTCAGAGCTTGATCATTACAGTTGTATACAGATTCCTAAATATAAATTCATACTGATAAAACTATTCTCTTCGAGAGGTCATATGAAAAGTAGCTGCTGAATCGAGAAGCCATGCATCAACAAATCTTTTCTTACCTCCAATAGTAATTGCCGCTTCACAGACCATTGTACCTCCATCATCTGAAATATTTGCCACATTTCCTTGAGGAATATAATCTTTCTTATTCAGATTCCAACAATCATTCTTCAGGTGCCCTTTCTTGTCACAATTGTTACACTTGAAATTTTTCTTACTCTTGAATTTTGATATACCACGACTATGACTCCCACTTGGGTCACGTTCCATTGATCTTCCTATCATCACCGCCAAGGTCTCTGCTTGTTGCAAATTTGCCAGCCTGTCTTCCTTACTTTTGCGTTGACTCTCTTCTTCCAAAATAGCAGCTGCAATATTGTCGAAGACTATAGTGTCTGTGTTATTTGCTAAATTGATAATGAGCTGATCATACGAATCTAGTAAACTTTGGAGTATAAGTTCCGCATGTTCACTTATCTCTATTTTGTGCCCCAATGATGTAAGTTGAGAAAATAAAGTATTTAAAATATTTAAGTGCTCCGCCACCGAAGTGGATTTCGCCATGCGTAAAGTGTATAGTTTCTTCTTCAGAAAAATTTTACTATGGAGTGATTTGACCTCGTACAATTTTGTGAGGTGATCTCATATTTCTTTCGCACTCTTCTTTTCATCTATGCTGGACAATACTCAATCAGCTAAAGCTAGACGAAGATTAGCTACAACATTCCCATACATCTCGTTCCACTTTTCATCTGTGACTTCAGTTGATTGTTCACTAATTGCCGCCAGACAATTATCTTTCCTCAAGATATCTTTCATCTTCAACTTCCACAATGAGAAATTGCTCCCATTAAACTTTTCAATCTCAAATTTTGCTACCATTGCTTCTATCACGAATAGAATTTAGCTCCTACTATTTCACGTGAATAGTACTTGTATGTATGAATAGTTTCGTATATGTGAATAGTACCATATTTGTATAAAAATGCACAGTTTAATGCAAAAATAAATGTATAAAGAGTTGTCACCTTTTGTGGCTACTATTCACCAACTTTTACTGTGCTCACTCGTATTCCAAATGGATTATGCCAAAAAAATTCGTCATAATTTTCTCACCTCACTCTGATACCACTTGTTGTAAAAATTGACCGAATTAGAGCAGTTTTACAGCTAAATAGGACTGAAAGAATAATGAACAGTCACTTAAATTTTACGTGAAAAACCCTTAAATCAGGGTAAAAATTACTGGTAAGGATAGAAGAATTTACTACTAAAAAATTTAAGAATTACAAGGAAGAAAACTAGACCAACAAAAAAAAAATACATAGAATATTTTTGTCTCTCTTTTTTCCTTCTCATCTCACGTCTCTCTTGTTATTTTGCTCATGCTCTCTCTTTATTCATCTCATGCCTATTTATAGGCAGGAGAATGAACATATGGATGATCAAATTGGCCAACCATTTTTTGTTGTCGTATTAGACATGTTAGGCATCGAATTCTCTTGTTGTTCTACCCATGCTCTCTCTTTGTTCATCTCCTGTTTATTTACAGGCAGGAGAAGAAGATATACTTGGCCAAATTGGTCAATTCGGTGCCTAACATGCCTAATAAGACAACAAAAAATGGTTAGCCAATTTGGCCAACCATATCTTCGTTCTCCTGCCTATCATGCCAACTAAGTTTGACAAGATTGAATCGGGAATGAGTCGGGTTAGAATTATATGTTTTTCAGAATGAGTCGGGTTAGAATTACTAAGCCTATTTCGGTGAAAGAACAAAACCTAAACATATAACTGATTGTAAGTAGTACTAACCAAGTCTTGGAACGACGTGCCCCTGTGGATGATAAACCACAACAGGATCCACAAATGATCCCACCAAATCTTCTCCCGCTTCCTTCAAAAAGTCCCTCTCTCCTGAGGTATGTAAAAGCATGCAAAGTTAAGAAAAATTGAGCTGTAAATTCTATACTTTCCTCTTCACAGGACCGAACATGGTTTATCAGGAAAATGTTACAGATGCAAGTCTGGTTGATTCAACACCAACTGCATAAACTCTGTTGTTACCTATGAAGTGGAGAGAGGGGCACTCAATAGGACTAGAGAAGGCTTTAGCACCCAACTTTGGTTGCCCAAACTTGTATCCTGCAAACTTAGCCCCAGATATGAGTATCAGGAACTTCACTTTCGGTACTCTTGTGAAGGCCAAGCCCTGCGATTTTCACAAAAACTAGAATTACTCAAAACCTAAATTTTGGTTTTCAGCTCCAGACCATGGTTCTTGCCATATCAGGCACCATTAATAAGATTCCCAGAATTTTCTGTACCTGAGCTTGCAATCCTGGAAGAGCAGCTGATATGAATGCTCCCTGGATATCCAATTATGAACAGGAAAACAAAGACAGAAAACGAATCAAGTAAAAACCCATAATGTTGTATAAATCAAACATATAATTCACCTGGGAAAAACCAAGGAGTCCATCAAAAGGACCACGATTCAACATGTAATCTTCTATATACATCAAACATTCTTCAAAGTTTCGATACTCTTTGAAGTCCTGCCATAAACAAAACAGCCCATTCCCTTACTTGCTAAAAGAATCAAAGACAGGAAAGATAATATCCAGATTACTGACCTCACTGCTCTGGTACCATTCTCGGTATGGAGGATCAAAGAGGCCTTCAACATCTGATTTGCCTCTGGCAGGGAAAGGGCCATCGAGGAAGTCAAGTTCCAGCTTTTGAAGAACAGCTTGAGGCCATCTTCCTATCAAAGTCCCGAGTATTACAGCACTTGTCCTGAATCCATGGAGACAAAGAATTTTGGGTTTCTTGGAATTCTCGATCTGGGCTTCCATCAACACTTTGACTTGTCCTTCTCTAGGACTCTGACCCAGTAATCTAGTAGATGATGTTCTGAAGAGTTGACTCGTTCGGATCATCGCCCAAGAGGCGTGTCGCGCAGTTTTAACAATGATGCCACCAGCGTCATGTTGACGGTGCCTGACTTATTTATATATGTAGTAAAGATTATTATGTATTAAATTGTTTTCACTTTTGGTCTTAATTTTCTGTTTTTATTTCAAAATGTAATAAAAATATGTTTTTTATTTTTTATTTTAGTTTCTTTTCATTTTCGTAATTTGTAAAAATTAATAAAGGTAAAAATTTTATATTTTTTAATTGATAGTAAATTAAATTATAAAATATATATTATTAATTATTAATAAGATTTACGAAAAATGTAATTTATTATATATTTAAATTTAATAATT
>JANZXV010000212.1:2607228-2617348 GCA_027576455.1 Erythroxylum roigii | reverse complement strand
TGAAGAAAATTATTATAATAATAAAATTTTTATTTTGATTTATAAAAATTAATCAATTAATTAATAAATTAAATAATTTGAAGTAATAAAAAATATTAAATAATATTAAATAAAAAATTAAAAGAATTAAAATGTTTATAATTAAATCAATTGATTTAAATTTTTAATTATTCTTCAGAAGTAAAGTAGTTGGATAGGTTTCACCAACTCTCCCAGGGAACAGAACCTAGTTGATTAGTTTTGAAGAATTTGAAGTCTTCCATGTCCCGACTCCAGATCACGACAAGCAGACATGTAATTTTTAAGGCTGCAACTTGAACTTGTTCTAATAGAAAGGACCATGTTAGTTGTTCTCCACATTTGAATATTCTTCTCTTCTTCTCTTTCTTTCTCATCAATTATCCATAACGCAGCTTAATTATTTAGTACTTTCTTCCCTTCAACCGCCCTTTTATTACATTCACAAGTTCGGGAAGAATGGGAAATTTTTAATAGAATGGAATCGGAATATGACGAAATAAAATAGCTTATAATAGAATGAAATGTAAATTGATATAATATTAAAAAATTATTGTTCGGGAAGAATGTAACGATTCATAATATAATATAGTGAAATATTGTTTAAATTGAGGGTTTATAATGTAATATAGTGTAAAGTTGTTTATTATTTTACATTTCATCGTAAACTCTCTAGATCGGAGGTTTTTTTATTTTTACTATTTACGATAGAATGTAAACTAAAGTAATATTATAAAATTATTATTTGAAAACGGTGGAAAGGTTCGTAATATAATATAGTGAAATATTGTTTAGATAAAGGGTTTATAATGTAATATAATGAAATATTATTTAAATAGAGGGTTTATAATGTAATATAATATAAAGTTGCTTATCATTTTGTATTTCATCGTAAATTTTTTAAATTGAAAGTTTTTTATTTTTACCATTTAGCATAGAATGAGATGTAATATAAGACTCTCCTCTTTTACCCTATTTTACTGTAAACTCTCCTCTCATAATAATATTATATTTTATTTTATTTCATTAATAAAATCTCAACAAAAATAACCCAAGAATTGGTCAGTGAATATTTAAAGGGAAAGGTTGGAGTAGAAGAAGCGTTTCCAGGCCAAAAGAGCCGAGCCGATCACGCAAAGCAGTCGTTGAAAAGGTTAACGCGGAGGCCAGACTGTGTATGGTGTACTTACCCTTTGGCTACACGTAAAGACTTATAACGTTATTTTAATTTTTACCACACAAAAAGAAGACCTTTAAAGTTCAATCTAATTATAAGCCGAGTATTAGTATTAACTCCCTTGACTTTTCGTAACCGGAGCTTCTATTGTCTTTGCCTTTAGGAAAGTTCGAAGAAACCAACAAGAAGGAGCCATTTTATTAAACACATCTACTTAGAAGGAAAAGGAAAATGTAATTATTTTAAGTTGAAAGGCTTAATTAACTCCTAAAAGTTAGCTTGAGAGTGAAATCTTACACGTTATTATAAATAGCTAAATACACTCATACATGAATTGAGTTGAATTATCAAGAATCTCATATCGAGAGCATTAAAAAATTTATAATAGTGTGCAAATTTCCCCCTCTTGAGCTAGCTTTTAAGGGTGAATTAGACCTTTCTAATATGATATTAGAGTCAGTTTATCTCGATGGTTTGAGGCGGTACCCAGTTATATCCTTTTGCTCAATATGTTCATCAGATATCCAGTTCTGCTCTGTAATGAGGAGGGTATGTCAGGAATCCCACATCGGACAACTATGAGGGCATTTAAGAATTTATAATAGTGTGCAAACCTCCCCCTCTTAAACTAATTTTTGGAGTAAGTTAGGCCTTTCTAACATGAATTGTCACGTAAATAACATTTAATTGGTCAACGTTTACGTCTTATTATTTTTTAATTAAAATCATGAGAAAATTTTCAAAAATTTTAAAATTGAAAGAAATTTCTAAAGTTTTTAAAATGACTTTCATGTCTTCTGTAATATAAAATAATTAATAAAATTAAACTTTTAATATAAAATATTGTTAAGTAGAAATGACAAAAAAAAGGATTGTTCCATTATGTAATATATACACATTCAATGCATCAATATATATGGTAACATATATTTAAATGATTTGAGGAATCTCATAATATATACAATTATTTAGAGATGAATCGATGGCCAACGAAGTCTCCGCTTTGTTATGACCTCTCTATTTCTTTATATACTCTTCCAAACTCTCTCTCGCACACACACAGACACTATTCTCTGTTAAGACATGAGGTCTTCTTCCATGTTTAAGGTTTTCTTAGTCTTGGGTCTCTTGGCCACTTCGTGCATGGCACAAGCACCAGGTGCTGCACCTTCAAGGCCACCAACGAGGGCTCCACAAACGCCAACTGCAGCACCCACGCCATCGCCAAAGGCAGCGCCTACACCGTCTCCAACCCCCGCGCCAGTTCCTTCTCCTTCTTCTCTGGCTCCGACTCCATCACCACGCGCAACTCCAAGTCCCTCACCAGTGTCCACTCCATCTTCTGCACCTACTCCACTTGCTTCCTCTCCCCCGTCTCCTCCGCCCCTATCACCTAGCTCACAGGGTCCCGCTGCTCCACCTTCAGACACCACCACGCCCCCATCTGGGGCCTTTGCCGTCGACAGAGTCATCGTCGCCGGAACTGCACTTGCAGGGACTTTCTTGGCCTTCGTTTTGGCTTAGAAAGGAGTTGACCTCCATTTCTACATTCGGCCTTTAGGTCCTTTTTGGTTTCCTGGAGGGTTGTTGATGAGATCCATTGCTTCTTGTTACTTGTTCGTTGACTTATAATTAACCTACCTTCTTCTTCTTCCATTTTCTTTCTCTAAGTTGTGTTCTTATTTTTTATTTTTATTTCCATTTATGATTTGATGATTTCTATATTGAAAATTTGAGGATGATTATTTGGGTGGGGTTGATAGGCCGTCGTGATGACACGTGTATGATCCAACGGTAAGGGGTGGATAGATGCAGAAAATGAACATTATTGTACATCAAATAAACAGTTGAATAAAACAGTTTGGCATCCGTTTTCTGTTAACTCCCATCCCTTTCTGAATTTATCTACATTTGTTTGTAACGTTTGTTAAAGTTGCAATGGCTTCTCACACTAGAAACCATATATAAATTTAAGTGAAGTTTTATCCTAAAATTAATTGGTTATAGATGGAGTAGTCTATTAGACTTATATGTTAGTCTTCTTTCTCCTCTTTCTCCAATGTGGGACATTCACATGTGGGTATTCTTAACAATATTATGCTTGCAATTAAAAAAATATCTTTTAATTAAAATAACACATATTTAATTCATTATTTAAAATAAAGTCATTTTAGGCTAAATCATTTCAAGCATAAATCAGTCGCTATTTTTAGGCTAAATCTCGGAAGGTTGATATATGAAATTTCAAGTATGCTCCAAAATGAATATAATAGTATAATACAAATAATGGCATGTGCAGTACTGCCAAGGCAATAATGGACCAATGGTTGATTTGGTGTATTTTAAGCGTATAGCTGTCATGCAAATGAAGCACCTTCATCGCTGGAATTAAGTGGCAATGTATAAGGTTTAACATAAGCAGCCAACTCATTAGATTACTATTGGACATTTTGTGTAAAGTTCATAAAATACAGTTTTAAGTATACCTGACCTTTTAACAATTTATTAAATATACTTTAATTCTAATTTTTATAATATTATATATAAAGATTTAGAGTTAGTTCAATTTTTCCCACTTAGTTCGTTCACTTTCTTGTACGAGGAAAATCAACCTAGAGTAGTTGGTCCTATTCTCTTAAAGAGGTATGCTCATGTTGGGTTCAAAATCTATATGTGCAACAATTAACAATATTTTAAAATTCAAATTAGAAGTTAAACCGTTAAATAAAAAGTTCAAGATTTAAAAATTTTAGGACGTATTAGACCGTTATAAAATTGATTAAGTATTAAATAAAATTGAAAATTTTGAAATATAGTTGAAAGGGCAATGTTCTTAATTTAAAATTTAATTAAAAAAGAAGGTTATTAAATATAAATTAATTAGTGTATTTTAGTTAATCTTCAGGACACATTGTATGCGGATCTATCAGAAACAATATCTCTACTCGATAGGGATAAGACTGCATACTATTGGATTTCTTCAAATTCGTACCTCAGCGGGACTTCAACTGGGTGTTGACGACGACGACGACGATATATTTTGGTTAATAAAAATAAATTAGTTTATGAGATTCGACCGATTAATTAATAAACTGATTGATTTTTAATAACAAGAGTTATTAAAATAAATCTAACTAAAAAGTTAAAAACTTAATTAAAAAAATTAGATAGTCAATCTTTCAAATTGAACTGTCCCAATTGGTTTAATTATTTAATTATAGACAATTACCAAATAGTAAGAGTAAATCCTATTCTCTTACAGTCTGTTTGGTTTAAATGTTAGAATAGATAAGGAATAAAATAATTATTCTTAGGAATAGAAAAGACGATGAATAGAATAAAATGTGTATTAGTTTGTTTGGTTTATTGCTAAATAATTTACCAAAATATCCTTATTATTATTATTGTTGTTGTTGTTGTTCATTTTATTATTCGTATTCATTTTATTATTCTTATTCTTATTAATTATTCTTATTTTTAATTTTCTACTTGTTATTATTATTATTGTTGTTGTTGTTATAGTATTTTTATTAATTATATGTTAATTTTATTATTATTATTAATTTTCTTCTTTTTTCCTAATTTTAATAATAATTATAATATTATTATTATTAAATTTCATATTATTAATAATAATAAGGATAAAATAGTCATCAACAAATAACTCTATTCTTGGAATAGCTAAAGACACTTTTTGATGATCTTTAGCTATTCCTAAAAATTGAAGAATACCTAATCTTAGGATTAAACATAATCTTAGGATTAGATATTCTCGCATTTTTGTCTAGCGAAACAAATGATTATTTAAAATTTGAGAATATACCAAGAATAGAATTCATATTCCTGTGAACCAAACATACCCTTATAAGGATTGGGCTGGATTTGGACATGTTAAACCTTTTTGTGCTTTTGAGCCCGCATTTACTATTTTGCTCGAATTTTCTTTTCCTTAACTAAAAAAAAAAGAAAAAAGAAAGTTAAATATGATAAGTTTATCCTAAACGACTTTTTACTATATTACATTTTATTTTATTATAAATCGTTAGGTTTTGTTACTTTTCATTCTATTCCAGTAATTAACATCCAACCAAGCATCTGATATATTTTTCGAACATCTACTTTTTCCAACATTTGGGTGTCTCTTTTTGGTTGTTAGCTGTGGATGGCAAGTGCATTGGAGACGCTATGTGGACAAGCCTTCGGGGCCAAGAAGTACTACATGTTGGGTGTGTATATGCAACGTTCTTGGACCATGTTGTTCATTTGTTGTGTTCTGCTCTTACTTATGTACCTCCTCGCAACTCCGGTGCTCAAAATCTTAGGACAGCTTGACGATATTTCAGAGTTTAAGGGAGTTGTTGTCCTTTACATGATAACTCTCCATTTTTGCTTCGCTTTTTAGTTTCCTCTCCAGAGGTTCTTACAGAGCCAGCTCAAAAACATAGATATCGTATGGGTTTCACTACTAGCTCTCGTGGTTCAAGTGATCCTTAGTTGGTTGTGTAGATGTTATCTATCACACATAGGTTCTTTTTAGATCAACTCCAGTAGGGAATTGATAAACTACTCGAATGATGTTTAAAGAAAATTCAAGAAGTCTGTAGCACTAATCTGTTAAGAAAAGAAAAGAAAGAATAGAGATAAGAGAAATATTTTTGAGTATGTTGTGTGTAATTAAAGTTTATTGAATGTGTATATTCTTTCAACTACTGATATCTCACATTTATACACTGTTAACTGCTAACTGTCATTAACAGAAAGTTAATTAACTAACTAACTATATTACAAGTCAAGCTAACTATCTCAGCTTCAAATAACTTACATTGGACTTGTATTCTTTGAGTCATCACTACTTCATTATCCTCCTTGACTCAGAGTCTTCAGCTTCACTCCAATTAATTCTCTAAGATATTCAAACCTTGAGACATAAAATGCTTTAGTAAACAGGTCTGCCATTTGCTCCTCTGTCTGCACATATACAAGCTTCACTTCACCATCCTGTTGTACATCCCTCAAATAATAGTATCTGAGTTTAAAGTGTTTAGTCCTCCCATGAAACACTGGATTTATCGAGATGGCAATGGCTGCCTGATTGTTAACATACATCAGTGTAGCATCTTGCACAGTCACTTGTAAATCCAAGAGTAGTTTCCTAATCTTTTTGCTGCAGAAGTAGCTGCAACTAGCTCAGCTTCTGCAGTGGATAAAGCTACCACTTCTTGCTTCTTTGAACTCCACGAAAAACAAACTGATCCAAAAGTAAAACAAAATCCAGAAGTGCTCTTCATGCCATCTGTAGAACCACCCCAATCACTGTCTACATAGCACTTCAGATCACATACTCCAGTCTTCTTATGCAGCAAGCCATAATTCAAAGTACCTATAAGATACCTCAAGACTCTCTTTATAGCAATCAAGTGTGATTTCCCTGGATTGCTCACGAATCGAGAAAGCACACTCACAACAAATTACATATCAGGTCTGGTAGTTGTTATTTACATAAGACATCCAATCATACTTCTATACCTTTTGCTATCAATCTCCTCACTCTGAACTTTATGCAACAACTTCTCTTTTGGACACATAGGGGTTGAAAATGGTTTACACTGATCCATTTGAAACCTTTTAAGCCCATCACTTATGTACTTTTTCTGGCTTACAAAGATTTGTCCCTTTCTTTGAGTTATCTCCATGCCTAGAAAATACTTCATGAGACCAAGATCTGTCATTTCAAATGTACTACTGAACTGGAGCTTCAAGCCTTTAATTTGAACACTTGAACTTCCAGTTAGAAGCAAATCATCTACATAAACAGAAACCACAGATACATGACCTTCTTCAACTCTAACGTAGAGTGTGGGTTCACTGCTACTTCTCTGAAAACATATTTGCAGTAAGAAGGTGTCCATCTTTGAGTACCAACACCTTGGTGCTTGCTTCAACTCGTATAAGGATTTGTTCAGCTTAGACACTTTATCTTCTTGTCCCTTAATCATGAAGCCTTCTGGTTGATCCACATAAATCTCCTCTTGTAACTCTCCATTCAAAAAGGCAGACTTAGCATCCATTTGATGCACCTCCCATTCTATCTCTGCAGCAATAGCCAAGACCAACCTTATTGTCTCAAGCCTTGCCACTGGTGCAAAGGTTTCACTGAAATCTACACCCTCAATCTATGCATACCCCTTCACCACCAGTCGAGCTTTATACCTACTATCAAAACCATCTGAATTCAATTTCAGTTTGAACACCCATCTAAGACCAATTACTTTTCTTTCACTTGGTCTCTCAACAAATGTCTAGGTTCTGTTCTTATGGATCATTTCCAGCTCCTCCTGCATTGCAGTCTTCCATTTCTCATCATTTAGAGCCTTCTGCACATGAGAGGGCTCATATACTACAACATTGCACCTCTCATAGATGTCTGCCAAGGTTTTTGTTCCTCTCACAAGAACATGATTAATATCCTCTTCTTAGTGCTCAACGCCATTTTCATCTTCTGAAACATCATCATCAAACATGGATGTATCAGTAAGATCCATACCATTGTAGTACTTAATAGGTTGCTCTCTATCCTTTTATAACTGATTCTTGTTCTTTCTTCTGCCAGTTCCATTGTTCATTCTCAAGAAAATGAATATTCCTGCTCACTTTGACTTTATTCAAATCAGGAAAATAAAGCCTATATCCTTTTGTAACTTCAGAATAACCAACAAAGATAGCAGGTTCACTTTTACTGTCTAACTTGCCTCTTCTGACATGTGGTATATGGGAATAGCATAAACTCCCAAAGATCTTGAGATTTCTGAGCTTAGGCTTCACACCACACCACATCTCATAAGGTGTCTTCCCATCAAGAGCCCTAGTGTACAGTCTGTTTAACAAAAAACAGGCTATTCTTGCAGCTTATGCCCAAAACTTCTTGGGAAGTCCCTTCTCCTCGAGCATGCATCTCACCATTTCCATGATAGTTCTGTTCCTTCTTTCCACCACTCCATTTTATTGAGGAGCGTAGGAAGTTCTCAGCTGATGCTTAATTCCTACTTTTATGCACAAAAACTCAAACTTCTCTGCAGTAAACTCACCTCCATTGTCAGTTATAACTGATTTGATTTTCTTGCTGTATTGATTCTCTACAAGACTCTTAAAATGCCTGAAAATATCAACTACTTCTCCTTTGCTTTTAAAACTATAAAGCCATGAGTATCTTGAATAATCATCAATCGTCAACAGAAAATACGTGTTGCCATTCAAGGACTCTTCAGGAATTGGACCACACACATCCAAGTGGACCAATTGCAGTGGTTCACTGGCTCTCCAGGATGACTTTGGAAAGGGAAGTCGGGCTTGCTTGCCTTTAAAGCAAGAAGTACATTGAGATCCATCACTCAACTCTGCAGGAAGATCATCAGCCATCTTCTTTCTTGCCATTTCCTCAAGACCTCTCATATGGAAGTGTCCCAGTCTCTTGTGCCAAAGATCTGACAGTTGAACATTACTGACCAAAGCAATTTGTTGCATATCATCCATTCTCAAAGAGAAACACTTGTTTCTCACCTTAACTCTGAGAATCTCACTTCCAGTTGGATCAATAATTTTACACTTATCATTCGCAAAGAATACTTTGAATCCTTTCTCAAGGATTTGTGCCACACTGAGAAGATTGTGTTGAATCTTAGGCACAAAGAGAACATTAGAAATAGTGCTGAGACATTTCTTAGTGCATATCTCGACCATTCCTTTCCCTTCCACAGAAATACGCTGACCATCATCAAGCCTCACATTTGCATGGATTGATCTATGTAACTACTTAAACAAACCAAGATTAGAAGACATGTGGCTTGTACACCCACTATCTATAATCCATGCTAGGGTGACTCCACCAGATCACAAGTAACTACAAAAAGTTGCTCATCCTCTTCAATGACTTGTGCTTCAGCAGAAGAATGTCCAGACTGGTTTTTACAAATGGCCTCCATGTGTCCCTTCTGATTACACTTTCTGCAGATTACATCTGGCCTCTTCTAGCATCTATAAGCCAAGTGATTTGACTTACCATAGTGAGGACAAGGATTATATTTCCCATTCTTATCTCCAGACTGATCTTTGGATGGATCTTTCTGTGGTTCTGAATCTTCTATTCCTTGGAGTCTCCCTTCAACCACTTTTTCTTAAACTTCTCCTGATTTCCATTCTTTATGAAAGCCTTGTAAGCACCCTCTGAAACCTCGCCCTTCCTCATCATATGTCTTTGCTTGTTAGCCCCGAATTTTTTTATGATTAATTAAGCATAATTAGATTAAATTAAATAAATTATGTTAGCATTAATTAAGTTGACATTAATTAGCATGATAGCATTAATGAAGTTAGTTAGAATTAAATGAGTCAAGTAGTGTTAGATGACAATTAATGTGTTAGTTGGCATGGACTAAATAAGTTAGTGGGCTTTGGGCCTAAAAGAAATAAGAATAAGAAGAAGTTATCTTGAAAAGAAGAAGAGAAGGAAAGGAAGAAGAAGGCAAGTGGGCTTGGGCCAAATGGGCTTAAGTAACTTGTTTAGTAGTATAAAAAGAAGGAAATAAGTGGCTTAGGTGGAAGAGAAGAGTGGTGGACGAAAATAGAGAGAGGGAGGAGAGATAAGGTGTCGTTGGAGAAGAAGAAGAAGGAGGAAAAGAAAGGTTTGCTAGGGCTGGATTTTTGGAGACCTTCAAGAGTGATTTTCGTATGGCTCAAGAAGGGAAAAAGGTGTAGGAGAGCTCAAGCTACAATCTAAGCCAAGAAACCTCTTATTTAAGCAAGGATTTAAGGTAAGTCATGGTTTAAGGTTTGAGCTTTTGCATGGGTTTTTAGTTAGAATGCTTAAATATGAAATGGGTTTAGTGATTCTAGAGTTAATAGCATGATTAAGGTTTGTTAGGCTTTTCA
>JANZXV010000212.1:2581113-2593858 GCA_027576455.1 Erythroxylum roigii | reverse complement strand
ATTGAATTCTTTAACTCATGTCATTTAATCTTCATTTAATACTATCATGCTTAATTTAGTTCATTAATGTTTTAATTCCACTAATCATACTTAATAATCATAAAAAAAATTCTGGGGGTAACACCTGGTCTTTTCGGTGTTAACTTTCTGACATGAGGCTAAACAGAAGGTCTCTAAGGTACGGGCGATCACATGAGTTTGGGATTCCGCAGCTTCAGCTAAAAGAACTAAGTCGTCAGCAAAGAATAGATGGGAGATGGGAGGCCCCATCCGGCTAAGTGTGATGGGCTTCTAGTTCCCACAGCCCACCTCCTACGAGATAAGGTATCCAAGTCGCTCTATGCAGAGCACAAACAGGTACGAGGAAAGCGGGTCTCCTTACCGAACACCCCTCGAAGGAAGAAAAGGGTCAGAGACTGTGCCCTACCAGGCAACTTGAAAGGAGACAGTCGTGACACAATTCATAATGACATGAATAAGATTCGAAGGAAGACCAACTGCGATGAGTGTGTCCTGGATAAAAGCCCAACGAAGCCGATCATACGCTTTTTCCAGATCTACTTTTAAGGCTAGAAAGCCTTCCTTCTCGTCTTAGTCCTCATAGAGTGAACCACCTCTTGGGCGATGATAATGTTATCGGTAATTCGCCACCCAGGAATGAAACTGCATTGGTTCTTAGTGACTAGCGGAGGCATACGCGCTTTCAACCTATTCATGATCACTTTAGCGATGGGTTTGTAAACAACAGTACACAGGCTAATAGGTCAAAATTGAGAGATTTGCTAAGGAACCGAGATTTTGGGAACAACGGGTTTGATTCAGGTCCGTTTCCTAATGGTCCTGTCCGAAGATCTTTTGGATAAACTCCACCACTGCTGGTTCAATAGTTCGCCATTGATGTTGGATAAAGAATGCATTAAACCCATCGACCCCCGCAGCTTTGTTCGGGTTCATATCAAAGATTGCGCTCTTGATTTCTGTGGAATGGATTGGCAATGCCAGTCCCGTAACCTGAGCGTTTGAAAGGGGCAGGAAGGCTCCGAAGGATGGAAGCGGAATGTACTCCCCAGAGACATTAGTGTAAAGTGGGCAAAGAAAGTGTGGACAAGACGACACAGTTAGTTCAGATTCGTAACCCAAGAGCCATTGGAATTAGCTAGGCTTACAATCCGCAACTTCTTGCGTTTGGAGAGGGTGATGGAGTGGTAGTATGTGGTATTACGATCCCTTTTCAATAGCCACTAACACCGAGCTTTCTGGTGTCAAAGCAATTCCTCCTCACTGAGAATCTACATAAGATCTCTGCTCAATTTGTCTTCCAGGTCTAATAGCGAGTCCACAGGATCGTCGGTCAGAGCTCGTTGAATTCCCCACAACCGAGAAACCAGATGTGTTTTTCGGTACTTAATATTTCCAAACACATGGGTGTTCCAATGCTGGAGATGGTTAGAGAAACGAGCCAAGGATTTACTCATAGTCTCCTTGGCGGGAAGCCAATGCTACGCCACCATTCCCTGAAATGCTGAATGAGTGACCCAGGCATTTTGGAAACGGAAGTGCAAAGGGCCTGGGGTCCAGGAAGGTAGGTTTCGGAGTTGAATCAGCAAAGGCCTGTGATCCGATCTAAGGAAGGGAAGATGCTGATTAACCGTTTGGGGAAATGTCTAAAGCCAAGTCGCCGAAGCCAGGCATGAACCGTTCCTCGCCACCCAGTAAATTTGGAGCCCACAAAACCTAAGTCATGAAGGCCGCACTAATAGACCCAATCCTTGAAGCGGTTGTTAACCACTCTCATGGAGCGGACCCCTCCCCGTTTAATTATTGATGAGAGTGAATGTGTGATGTAAGATTGTAGTTAATTGTAATTAATTAATTAATTAATTAGTTTTTGAAATGCACGTCAACAACAAGAAAAAATGCATGTTTAAGCACCAACCACTCTTTTGCTTACCACGCATGCTATGCTAAGCCACCATCTTGCCTTTTATTAGGTCTCTATATCATAATTTTGGTATAATTCCTTATGAAACTTTTGTTTTAAGTTCTCCAATCATGGTCATGTCTTTTAGTGAGTATGAAGAAGAACACAAACTCTGGGTATATTGTATAACATAAGATAAAGAGGTTATAAGAAGGAAAAGAAATAACAACTGATTAAGCTTCAAAGAGAAGATGACTGCACTGCACCTTTTCACCATAATTTTCAGGTCAAACCCTTCTGTACATGTCTCACTATAAAATCATATTTCTTCCCCAATGCCTCCAAGTTCTAGTACGTTAAACACACCCCCTTCTCTCTTTTCATTCAAAAATCATCAACCAGATCAAGTATGGAACTTTTGAAGATAGTAGTGGTCATTTCCATAACCATGGCTCTATCCATCACTGTCACCATGAGAACCATCGACCAAGTAGTCCAAGAGAAGCCACCATTTATTGACAAGGACATCGACCCTTCTCCAGCGACCACGACCATGCACGCTATTGAGAAGAACCCAATAAGGTTGAATCGCTTCCTGGCAGAAGATTACAAGAACCCTAGAGCCATCGACCACTGCGATAAGAACCCTGGAATCTGCAAGCTCCAAGGAGAGAGCTACATTTGCTGTAATAACAAGTGCATTGACATGATTACAGACAAGGACAACTGTGGTGCATGCAAGAGAAAGTGTGAGTAAACAGAAATGTGTTGTAAGGGAGAGTGCGTGACTCTGTCCATGGACAAAAGGCACCACGGTCAGTGCAACAGTCGGTGCCCCAATGACGGAGTGTGCCTATATGGAGTTTGTGATTTCGCATAAGTATGGTCGGCCTGGTTCTAATGACGAGTTGTAACTTGAAGAGGTTCATCGGCAATTGCATTATACTATTGGTAACAACATATAATTTAAAAAAAAGCCACATATGGTTGGTTATTATAAAATCATACCTTATAATTAACATTATATACGAAATGATTTCTTTATAATTAATGTGCAAGGTTTGATCTCTACATGTACGCTATCATAATATCTAGCTAATAGCAAAGAACAATTCTAAGTGATATGTATAATCATCTTATTATTATTACCTGTCTCACAATTTTTTGGTTACGAGAGACATAAGTACATACGAACAAATTTTGGTTCACGAAACTTTTGTTATGTATTCAAGAATTTCATTCTCCTCTTATATCTTGTTATTGTGTAAACATAACGAATTGTTTGTTATTTTCATTAATATAAGTTTTGAAGCACAAATTATAATTTGTTTTTTAGTTGTGCTCTGAAACTATATGTTTCACATGTTACTAAGTTTTCCTTTTTTTTCATGCAAAAAGAATAAATAAAAGATTATGTAAAAGATTGATATCTTATAATGCAACTTTTGAAATGAAATTTAGGAAATACTACTATATTTGACTAAGAAAAAATCGTCGTTAAAAGTTTCAAAATCGTTACTAATTGTAATTGCGACGATATATATTCATCACCAAAAACATCACCAAAAGCTCATAGCAGAAAAATATAAGCGACGTTTGTCTGTAATCATCGCTAATAGTTTTTTCCTATGCTCACTACAAGAAAAGCAAGAATTAGTGACAAAAAATTATCGACAGAATAGAAACCTTTGCAAATTACCGCGGAAACATTGTCAAGAAAATTTTCGTCTAGTAGCGGTAGTAATATCCGTTGCTAAATACGTAGGGAAATCAATTTGCGATGGAATATAGCAACAATATTAAATGCACATCAGTAAATAAGGCGAGAATTGTTGGCAGAATAATAAAGTTTTGAGTTTACTGACAGAAAAGATCCGTTGGTAAAATACGTCGGTAACTTTGCAAGGAAAACGTCGCCATTTGCTTTAGCTTTAGCATTTTTAAGTTAAAGAAAACGATTTTGTTTGGTGTTACCAAACGACATCGTTTTGTTTAAGTTAAAACACACCCGAAGCTCTCCCCCTTCCCCCCACTATTGGCTCCTTCTTTCTTCTTCCTCCCTACTACGTCTTCTGCTGCGTCTCTCCTCTGCGGTTTGTCTGTCGCCAGTGTTGTCATATTTTCATGCTGCGTCTTCTGCTCGTCATATTCTCCGACCATTGTCATATTTTTGTGGAGGTATGCATGTTACAGTGGTATTTTGTGATTATTTGATTTGTTTGGTTTATTTTGGTATTTTTTGATTGGAAAAAAAATTAAGGTAGAAAAGTTAGTGGTAGACGAGACAAGACGTGAATTTGGTTGTGATGTTGGGATGAATTTTTAATGCATATAAGGTGTTTGATGAATTGTTTGTTCTTTGAAAAAAATGTATTTGTGTGACTATTTGAGTTCTATCTGTCTTATTGAATTGGTCCTTAACTATATAATTGTTTCTTCAATGTCTAGCTTAAGGGTTTATAACTTGAGAGATTTTCCCATATATAAAAGAAGCTTCTTAAGTCGAATATGAACCATATACAAGCATCACTTTGAATGATAGCTATTACATTAACTATTGTTTCTATACTTGCCATTAATGTTTGAACATTTTAGTAGTTATAGACAGGACTATGGCAGTGCCAATTGTACTACCAAAATGAAAATTTTTACCATTTCCTACTTTTCTCTTTAGGTCATTACATACATTGTCTTTTAGATGTAGATTTTTTTTGAGTCTTAGAGTTGTTGGTTTTGGTTTTAAATTTCCATATATTGTTACCTTTTAGAAATTGAGTGTGAGTCCATTAAATCTACAATGATTTTTGTTATGTAAAAAGTTTCAATATTCTCTCAAATACGATGCATATACTCATAGTTTTGATTGAAATTACACTTAGCCCTCTTTGGCACCTGAAGCATCATTTATCGGTCCATTTAATATTGGTACCTGAAGCATCATTTTGTCACTGCTCCAAATGAAATTCTTGAGCATTCTTTCGATAGCATTTATATGATTAAAGAGAGAAAAGATGAGAGCTCTAATAGGTAAGTAGGATATTCAACCCAAAAACGATGCAGTCTCTTTATAAAGAATAAGAAGCTACTATTTTAGTGCCTAACCCTGTTGTGAATTGATTCAAAAGAGGGGTAGACAATCTTTAAAATGGATCTTGGTTATTGTTATTGGGATGGCAAGGTACTATCAAGGAAGTTCTAGGTGTTTCAATTATGTTAACAATGAAAGTTCTTTAGTTACATTTGCAATTCCAATACAAATAAAAAGGCTATTTTTGTTATCCTTAGTTAATAGACATGCAATTTGTTGAATTTTATGCACGGAGTTCTAAAGCATATTTATTATGTATTGGATTCATATAGCAAGAAAAGATCATCTAAAACAACAATTTTAATAGATAAAGTATTTTTTGTTTATAATGATAATTAAACTCCCATTATTCCTATTCAATGTTCTTATCCATTGCTAAAGCTTCAATACATATACTCTTTTCCTAAGATACGGGGAGAAGATGATGCCCTTAACTTTATTAAAGAGTTGAGTCACTTCTTTATTGACCAAAACACTAAAAGATATTGTTAAGATATATTGCTATAACCATCTAATGGAAGAAGAGGGAAGTCCAAAAGCTGTTAAGATGTTAAAGATGAAGCTCCTAACTAACTAAATCAAAAGCTATAGAAAAATATATTTTCAAAGTACAACTTTTGATATATTTCTTCTTATGGTAATTCTTAAAAACTTCTAAGTTAATAAGGTATTGTCCCCTATATTGAGATAGCTAAGGAGTAAACAATTGTCAGAACAATTAAAGAAGGAATGTCTGATAGCTAAGGGGTACATAATTGTCAAAACTATTGAGGAAATGAACTAATCGTATACATACATATTGACTTGCATATTAACTTACCACTAGATTATGTAGGCTTATTGAGTGAAGACAAGCATAATTAATGTGATCTGGCTTATATAAACTTGGGTTGCTACTATTTGATTGGAGTTCCACTTGGTTTCTTGATGGGATGGGTCTTTCGCCAAGGAGTTATGGTAAGTAGTTTCTTTCTTTGATGTCACCTCAAGTTAGGGTTGCTAATTGTCCGAATCGATCGGGTTAGTTTGATATCTAACTTCAAAACCTTTGTAAAGTTTGACTCAATCCAAAACTTGGTTAAAATCATATTCTACTCATTGATTTCGTATCGGATCAAGCCGAGTTTAAGCATAAGATCAAAGTCGTAAGCTTATTGGTAATTTTGGACTGGAATTCATCGATGTTCTGTTCTCAGGAGACAAGCATTCATGATCTACAGTTGCAATACATTATCTCTTCTAGCTTCTTAGAAATGTGCTTCAATCCATATTATATGTTCTGAACCAGCAATATGATCTAACAATGGCACTTGAAACTGATCGAATTCAGGGAATTCGGGCTGGTATGATCTTTCGAGGGACAGCAGTTCAGACTTTTATACTATCTATAATTACAATGCGATGCGATTGGGACAAAGAGGTAACTTGGAATTTCTTATATCCTTCTGTCTGTTTCTGCATAACCTGCTCACATGTATGTTCATCCAAATTACTAAATTAGCATATTCAGGCAGAAAAGGCGAGCATGCATGTAGAGATCAGGTGGTCAGAAGTGTGATAAGAAGAGAAAACCGCACAAAATTGAAGTCAACAAGATGGATTCATCAGCTTTGTTCTCCATTTGCTCAATTCAGATGGCCTAATTAGATATCAATTTGACAAATCAGAGTCGTAATAGCTATAAAACCATGAGATATAGTTATTGAAATTAAGCAATCTTCGTAATTTAAGTTAAATTCAGATTTATTCAAATTAATTTCAACAAAATGATATCATTTCAATCTTTAATTTAATTGAATTTTGGATTATTTAAACACAATTATACCAAACTCGAGTCTGAGGAGAACTCTTATAATTTAAATTTGTAAGTTGAAAGTTTCTAAATTGTACAAAAACGGTGCAAAATGCACTAAGTTGTTTACCAAAAACACATAGCCTCTTGTACACTCAAAACTCAAAAGTATTATGACCTTGACCCTAGTTGTTTTTGTTATTTATTCTTAAAAATTATTAAATACATCCTCTTAATATTTCTTTAATTATTCCTACGGTTAAGTTATTCGTCGAGAACGTTTTTTTTAAATTATAAAGAGGTTATTAATTATTTTTAAAAATTAAATAATAATAATAATATGTCAAATCACGAGAGATTCAACGAATTTTAAATTTTAAAACAACGTCATTTTTGCATGTATAAATAAGATTTTAATAATAACTTAACGATAAAGGGAACATAAGATATATTAATTAAAATATAAGGGTGGTATTTGATAAATTTTGAAAAATAAAGGACAAATATAATAATTTGTCAAACCTCAAAAAATCTTATTACCTTAACTCAAATATATATACATGTTGAGATATGGAGTCTGATAATATATTTTGAACTTTACAATAAGCTCACAACTGCAGATACGTTATGTCTTTTGTATTCTCCTAGGCATATAAATACGTTCGATTCTCCTAGCATACAGATGTTGAAAACATTCATAGTGAAATAAAATCCTAGCCACCCATGCACGTAGCTAAAGACTTTGGTGAACCACGAAAATTTGTATGTATTTATTATTTCTGCACTTGTTCTTTGATTATTGTGATTAATTGGTCGTAACAATACATGCATACATACATACACATTTTTTGCTGCCTATTTATCATCTAAGGATGGTGGACCAAGTTGAACTAAAAAAAATTGGCACATCATAAAACAAATGTTGAATATTCAAAGTTGCATAATATTATTATAAATAGTAGTTGAGTTTGATGCCCAATTGATCCCATCGGAAAAGTCGCCTGAGTAGATTAGGGTTACTTGGCGTGTGAATTTCGTAACCAGCAACCTTGCTATATAAATATGAAACAAGAAAGGAACAGCTCGCCAACAAGTTTGATTCCCATCCTTCCTTAAAGTATTTAGAAGTCTTAATTGGACGTTTACTAACATTTGGTGTGTATCAACATCCCTCCCTAGTCCCTACCACGTGAATTAGTACAAATAAAATTGTAAATATATGAAGTATTCATAAATCTTAATATATAAAGCATTCACACTTAATTCCAAAACTAAATCAAAAGTTAAACCGATCAAATAGGAAATTTTGGATTTAAAAGGTTTAACCAATATTAAACAGTCAAAAAATTGATTAAAAGTGGAATAAAATTGAATAATTTAAAATTTGATTGAAATGATTGTCTTTACTTAACGAAAATTTTAAAATTTAATTAAAAATTATAAAATGAAAACTAAATAGTTTATTATTATTTTTAAACAAACAACTTATAACAATTGACCAATTAATTAAAAAGTGGATCAATCTTTTAACAACAAATTATTAAATTAAATCAAATAACAAATTGCCTTGTTCAAATTTTTGAACATTAAATTAGCTTATTCAATTCAGTTTTTAAAACATGGTCTAACTGACTATTTGGATAGGCTTTTAAGAAGTTAGTAAACACTTTTCTCCTCTACAAAAGTCTTTTATTAAGAAGTATGATTGTTTGGCTGTAAAATAAAAACACACTTTTTTAATAGATACAGTTTTTTAAGCTGCCAAAATATAACTTTTTAAGAAGCTCAAATTTGGAACTTCTTAAAAAAACCTCTCAAATGACTTTTTTGGTAGATTTTTCAGATCAATTAATGAGCTTATTTTTTAGTCTCTTTTGTCCTTATGTTGTACACATAATTCCTACAATACCCACATATCTATATTTTATATAATATTATTTAACTTTTTTTTATATTCATTTGACTTATGTTATAATTCGTATAAAAGATTTTGTTAGATATATTTTCACGTATGTTTCATACGGTTTAAAATTATATAATATTAATATATCGTGCTTTGCATATTGTTTAATGTACTTTAAATAATATTTATATGCATAAATAATTTTTATTATAAAATAAAATATTGTTAAAATTAAAAGTATTTTTTATTTTTATGTTACCAACTAGTCTACTGTATGAAATTCTTTCAAAAAAAGTTCTTTTTAAATAACAACCAATTAGTCAATTGACTTCTCAAAAAAAGAACTATTGAAAAAAACTCATTATAAACCTAACCTAAGGCTAAAGATACAAGATTTACATGAATTAAGATTAATAATGGATTAGGTAAGATCTCCATTATGATTGTGTTTAAGTTTGAAAAAAGACTTTCACAACTTAAGTTTGAATCTAAGTTCCAATAAAGTAAATTTTAATTTATTTGTTAATTTAAATTAAGAGCGAGTAAAAAATAACCTTCAACAACAAGTAACGCCACACCCAATTGTGCTATCCAGCAAAACAACAAGAAAGAGCAATTGCTATTTGCCATACAAAAGTCCATGTTAAAATAATTTATCACGTACTTACAAATCTTACCGAGCGTAGGATTCAAAGCACTCCGGTGCTGTAAAACCGTACCTATTCGAGCTAAATCTTGAAGATGAAAAAGCTCGCGAGTCACTGTAACTCAGAACTCGCTCCCCAAACCGAGCTGACTCGCTTGCTTTCAATCCTCTTCCCAAAGTAAGCAACCGTCTGCCCTCTTCTCCGTACCCTTTCCCCAATTCAACTTTACCCTTCATTTCACTTACTAAGCACCACAAGCTCTCTGCAAATGCCCTCTTTCTAATAGATAAGTCAACTATGCCCTCCTTACATGTATCTAATCTTTTCAAAACACAAGCCAACTCGACTGAGTTGCCGAAACTCAGGCAACTGAGTCTTTCCTTGAACTCGTTCACTCGGATCAATAGATCGTTAATGGCAGATAAGTGATCTTCACCCACCATGTTCGTGATCTCACCAACCAAGGTGTTGTTTTGCAGATGCAGGCAACCTGGTCTTTGACATATCTCTTCAAGTAACCCCACCAAAGAGTCAATATCCTTAAGCAAATCCGAGTTCGTGAATTCCGAGACTTTGCCTTCTTCTTTGTCTTTCTCTGACGTGCTTGAATTTGAACAGAGGAAGAAACCCAATACCCTGGAAGTTGACAAAAGGTGCTCCAGATACCTAGCATACCTGTAATTTTCAATATGGATTAAGAAAACTGAGAAAGACAACAGTTTCTTAAACATAATCACGTGCTAAAAACAGGGAAATGGGTTGTCTTTTATTACCATCTAACCCAAGAAGATAGCTCCCACGTTATAGGTGTGGCGTTGTCTCTAAAATTCGACAGCTTAAGATAGTTTCTGCCGCCAGTAGAAGGGTAAACAGAGAGCTGATCTTGTAGGATAAAACTACCGTCTCTGATGATGTGATGAATGGTGATTAAGCATTTTACGGCGACGGAGCAATCCTGAGTCGATTGCAGTCGGTCCATGATAGCTTCGATGGCGGCGGCGGCGGTGGCGCGTGAGCTGTGACCGAAGGATAGCAAGGTGGTGATGTGTTTAGGGTGAGGAAGTGTTGAAGGATCGTGGGTCGTGGCTTTAAGGAGAGCTAAGTGAAGAGAGGGAGTCTTGGGGTTGGAGGTTAAGGTTGCTTTGCCTTGAGATGCCTTGTCTTTGATCATTCCTATTATGTCTCTCAGATTTGTCAAACGTCCCATTTGAGGAAGTTAAAGTTTGCAAAGAAATTTGGGAAAGACGATGAAGATTGAGAGATAAGGATACGTGACTTGAGTAGTAATAACGAGAGAAAGATGGCTTCATCGAGTTGAGAAGATGCTGATTTGTTGTCCGTTTCTCGATTTCTACGGTCAGCTTATTTATGTGCTTAGGTTTTACTTTTTGGTTTGGGTTTGGGTTTACAAATCGTCTCAATTCTAATCTAAATTATCATCCGTTTAATCAGTATTATATCGTAAGATTAAACATTAATAAATTAATAAAATGTTAATAACAAAAATTATTAAACTAAATTAATCAAAATATTAAAAACTGAACTAAAAAATTGGTCAGTTTAAAATTTTCACCTTTTAATTGTTCGAACTAATTTAGTTTTTAAATTATTGTAAATTATAAAACAATAATTTAAATTAATTATGTTGAGGTCAAATGATTGGAGTTAAATCGTCATAAATAAATAGATCGAATTAATATAAAATTGATTTAATTAAGTTTTAAAATGATGTTATTTTATTTTAAATTTAACTAAGGGACAAACTAAAATTCAACAAATTGTTATTTTAAATTAGAGAAAATAAATTATTATATAAAATTTTATTTTTAAGGAAAATAGCTATAGTTTATTTTAATGGAAAATTTTAGATTTCTTTTGTTTTATATGTGATAAAAGATTAAGAATGTTTCCTTGAGATTAACTATTAAGGTTAGTCTTTTAAAACAATGTTTTAATGTGTCCTTAAAGTTCCTCTCAGTCCAGCTGATGGAGTGTAACAATATAGGGTCAAAAAGTCTTGTATTCAATTCTCTGTATTTATGTTTTTTTGATCGAGCCTGTCGTACAAAGATTTTTTAATATGAAGTACTCGATTGACGCAATTTACAAACTTTTGTCATGCATCCGAAAAATAAAAGCTGCAATTTCTTCTTTTTTAAAAAAAAAGTGATGTTGAATTTGAACTTTTCTTTTAAGCTTAAAATGGTACTTTAATTCTTTTAACATCTTACTTCATTTTTGAATTAAAATTTGTACTTAAGGCAAATCCAGTGATATCATTGGTTTTGTTTGTTAAATTTAAGGTTTGATGTGCTTTAAGTTAAAGTTTACGGGTGGGTTTAATTAAATATCAATCATAATTAGTGTACTGATTTCCAAGTTTTATGCCCAAAAAATACGTAAGTCAACTTGTAGAATACGTGATTTTAAAGATATGATAAGTGGATGTTATAATACGTAAATCAACTTGTAGAATTAAGGCTTTTCTCAATTTAAATTGTTAAATGCACACTTTACACGTATAACTAATTGTCCCTATGAAAACTCTCGAAAGTCATCGATAAGGTTGACATTTGACTCTTTGAGCTCCAAATTGGGTAAAATACGAATTCATTAAATTAAAATTCAAAATATCTTTTTGAAAAAAAAAAAGTATCTTATTACAATAACTGCAAAGGATCGTACGCTGTGTTCATTACGACAATGACAAAGAATCGACCTCTGTGGGTCCTTTTAAAGCACGTTGTCACGTTGCCATGTTTTAAGTGGCTCTCCATGTGGTCGCCAAGAGTAGGTTTCAATCATTCAGAGCTACTCAGCATTCAGACAGACCGCAGGGAAGAAGAACTGAAGAAGAAGAAGAACAAGACACACATGTGCCCTCTTATTAAAATATGTCCGGCAGGAGTTATGTCCTTATCAATCTTTAAACACAAGCTGAGAGGAGGACAAAGGAATAAACCGTGCATTTACGACGCCGTTATGTGAAATTTAAATTAAAATAATATTATTTTAAAATATTAAATATCTTTTTAGAGAAAAAAATACGAACCGTTAAACCAATTGATTATCATTTCTAAACTCAGATTCAAAATTTATTCAATTCGGACTCGCCGTTAATTCGAGACCGAACAGACCAGCCATCTCTATCAAAAAGTAAGGACAACGTTGACAATCTAACGGCCACCCAAAGGTAGTAGTACGAGCGGCGGCTTGTCAGATCTTGCAGATTTAACGGAACTCTGTCGGGTAACGAACGGTGGGCTCATCGTGAACCGCCATGTCTGCCTCCCTGTACTGCTTCCAACACCGCTCATACCCTACATTTTCACCCGCCGCCATTCGTTTATCGACCTAGCATTGATCGTCGCCGAGCGATTGAAAGTGGCCTTCT
>JANZXV010000212.1:2554052-2565970 GCA_027576455.1 Erythroxylum roigii | reverse complement strand
GTAGATGAGATAAGATTATTATGAGATAAGATTATTACGCCTTGAATAAGACTGATCTATGAAGGAGTCTGTAACAGCTTACCACATGAAGTGTAGAAACTATCACACTTATTCACAAAGATAGCGTATCAAAACAGTAAGAAAGGGAGAGGGGGAGAGTATAAAATGGCAGCAACGCAAGGAATCATCCAGTTATTAAGCATGAGAAGACATTACTCATCCAGTGACGACAACAACTTTCCTAACGGGGTACATTGCAATTACTTATCCAAAAACAATCCTTGTATGCATTGACAAGGTCTTCTATAATGCAGGGAGTTGTTTAAAGAGCATCAGTACCACCTTAGAAGTGTATGTCCTAATTCGAAAAACTTAGATGAAGCAGATTGTTGACTTTGGGTTACCGCATGCTATCACTGAAAGATGCAAGCGAATCTACATTCATCACCTTTTGCATCATAGTTTTACTACATTTTGGAAGTTGGTACATGCCTTGGTGATATGAGTTATTGGTAGGTTTTCATTATGAGATTTGGGCTCAGCGAGTCATATGTGCTAAAACAGAGATCCTCATCTATAAACCATCTCCATTACTTCGAGGAAAAGGGAGAAAGTTATTGTAGCTGAAGAAATTCAAATTCCACGATAAAGTAAACAATAGTGCACAATTTGTACAATGGTATAATGGCTGTTTTAAGATCATACATTTTCACCACTAAGTTCTCCATAAATATTATCTGGTCCCCTTCCATGGACGACATATATGTACATAGAAAAATTTTCCAGGAACACAAGCAAAAAGGATCAAATTATAGATTCAGTACCAAGTGCAGAAAAGAAACTTACAGAAAGTTTTGAAGTTGATTTCAGTTGATTTATTAGGAGTGGAATTGTCGCACTTCTTATCATAAGTGTTGTTAAAGCTATTGCAGCCCACCTGGCAGACGTTCAGAACGCAAGAAAAAAGCTAATCTTAGCATCCCATCTCATACAACTTGGAAGTAGAGTACATCAACAAGTTATGATACATTGTCCCATTTAATTCAAAACAATTTTTTTTAATCTTTTGGATTTCTACTGAACAGCACTATCAGGTACGTTATTCTTTTTACTAAAAAAGGATTAGTTCCTTGTTTAAGACCTTATATTACTATTCCCAACCAATCTTGATCTAGTCCATTATATCTATCTCACGAAGAGAAAAGAGAGAGGCAAAAGAATGGTACCAGTTTAGGCCAGTAAACGAATGGACGACATCAATAACATATTGAAGGGCCACGACAGGAAAGAAAGAATCGGCAGCAGCAACAGCAACTTCAATAACAGCTGGGGCCTGGTTAACCACTGTCTGAGTGGCAGTATCTGTCAGGAACTCAGCTGCATCTGCGAGGACATCTGTTACCTCAATCCTATCTGATGCTCCATCAATTGTGGTGCTTGACATGTAGCGCAGAAATGATGTGCCAATGCTTGATGGAAATGAAAAATGCAAGCAATTCTTATGATGAAATAAAGCACTACTTCCAGACGAATTGTTGAGGCTGATTCCAAAAGCCCTCTGTTGGACATAGCTGCCATTCCTTGCCTTTGAGATGGACCCTCATCGACTGTCTGGTCATGTTTTTGATCATCATTGTGGAGAATGTAACTGAAAGATGGATGGTATCTTCTCCTCACAAGGCTGGCTCTATTGGACAGACTACGTATAAACGCCATAGATAAAGACAGTCGCTTTCAAGTAAAGCAACAGCTGGAATGTCAAAAAGGAGAAAAGAAACTCAACATTCAGGATATTGGCTCCATAGACTGAAAAAGTTCGCTACAAAACTACTATATAGTTAAAATCATTGCTTTACGATAAAAAAGGCAGGATTTGTTCACATTTCAATTGTTTCGATCCCAACTATATATGCTGCATATATAGGTATGACGTAGGGTTTAACACTTCTCATCCCGCCAAATAAATCAATTAACCAAACAATCGATTTCGTAAAGATAACTAACCAGAAGATGATGGAAAAGGAGAATAAGAGGAGTTCAAGAAAACGCGTCGACACCACAGCGGCGATGGTTATCATGAGTTGCGGCGCCGAGGAGGGAAGAGAAACCGGTAAGTAGTAGGGGCTTTAGTTCTGGGCCAAATACGAGGGGTTTAACTCGGGGACAAAAACAAAATGAACGAACCCGACTTTTTCTACATGACGTCGTTTCACTGTCTAAAAGGAAAAGTAATTGAAAATAATACTTCTCACAACGCCAGAACAAAAGTAGTAAAAATAGGAAATGGCTACCAAAATCAAAACCAGATCCAAACAATAGAAATAGAACAACTAGGAGCTCAAACACTAAAAAGGAAATGACCTTAAAGGAAATCTTCGGGAGCGACGCCGGGAAGGCAGAGACAGAAACAAAAAAGACAATGCAAAGAGAAACGCCAAGAACAGAGAGATGCAAAGAACTAACCTGCTGAGGCTCGCCAAGAGGACGCCAGTCACTGTTGTAAATAAACCAAATTCTTCAAGAGGCGGCTTTTGAGTCTTGACGGTGAACGTTTAGGCGTTTGTCTTTAGAGAATTTGTAATCTTGTAACCTAATAGTGACTAATTAATAGGGATAGACAAAATGATACATGTCTGGCTGAATTTGAAATTAATGAATTTGACGTAAGTGTCTGTTTTGATCGCTTATATCATTAGAGCTTTTACGAGTAGAGTTTTGTGAGTAGAGCTTTTCTGATAAGAGCTTTTCTAAAAAGTTAGTTGATTGTTTGACTGTTAATTAAGAGCTTTACATAGTAGACTGTTTGTAAACATAAAAATAAAAAACACTTTTATTAATTTTAACTATATTTTATTTTGCAATAAAAATTATTTATGCATATAAATAATATTTAAAGTATATTAAACAATATGCAAAACACAGTATATTATATTTATTATTAATTAAAATATAACTAATTAAAATATAATTATTAATTAATTAAAATGTTGTAATTAATTACAATATATTAATTAATTAAAATATTGTTATTAATTAATTAATTAATTGCAATATTGTAAATAATTAATTAATTACATTATAATTAATTAAAAATAAATAAATAATTATTACAATATAATTCATTAAAATATAATTCATGCATTAATTAAAATGTTGTAATTAATTAATTATAATATTTTTTACAAACTAACCACTGTCAATAGTAATGGTAATCATTCATTCCTCTTAACCAACCATCGTAATTATAATGATAATATTAATTTACATTTCTCACTATATTCATTCTCCAATACTAACCAATCGCCCCCTTAATGTTTGTAAAATAAGAGGTTTAAAATTTTAAAAATTCAACCGTTATAAAATTGATTAAAGGTTAAATAAAATTAAAATTTTAAAAATATAATTGAAGACTAATAAAATTAATTAATTAATTAATTTTGATTTATAAAAATTGATTAATTTATGAAACTGATCGATTAAGTAATAGATTGATCAGATCTTAATAATAAAGATTATTAAAATAAATTGAATCAAAAAATTAAAAATAAAATTTAAATATCAATCGATTTAAAGTTTTATAATTAAATCGACTGAAACAATTCAATTTTTTAATGATTGCAAATTCCTGGAAGGTCATCAACATACATTACCTTTCTTTTGTAATTTTTTACGAAGAGACTGTTTCCGTGACTCAAATTAGTGACCTTATGATCACAAAGAAGCATTGCATCCTACCAACGTCACCTTAGAATTTCAACCACAGAACCATTGACAAGGGGAAAAAATTAAGGAAGAAGATAATTATTAAAAATTCAGGACCTGCTGAGTTTTACGAAGGAATAATTACATCCAGTTAAGAATGTGGTCTTGTTACAATTGGAAACACCTAACTTGTTATGAGTTACGTGCTCATGACTCTTGATGAATCCTCTGATTCACCCTCCTGCAACTCCTTGTCTGTTGCCTTGCCATTTTCCTACAGAACACATTCAGGCATTTCATATTAGCATAAATGAGATCAAATATACATAAGAAAGAAATGATCTTTCTGCAAGTTTCATGATCTTTTTGCGAGAATGCAGCACTCAAGTTTTGTTCTTGCTGTGATACTGATATATGTTCTTGCTGTCATGCTTATCTTACACGAAAGGTCTAATTAAGATAGAATCACTTGTCAAGGAAAAAGCACGAAGGCCATTACACGAAGGGTCTAATTCAGATAGAATCACTTCCCACAGTATTGTTTATGTTGACTTGCGACCAGCATCGCATGTTCTAAAGCTTTGGGAGGAAATATAATATAATTGAGTGTAATAACCTCTTTATAAGGCACCGAGTTATTAAACAGAAGGCAATGATAAATATCTAAAAAAAATGAATACAAAGAGGTTACGTAGATTGTGAAGAAACAGCTGATTACAAAAAGAAATTAATAAGCTTTGCTTAAAAGTGTTCACTGTCGGGAGGAATCACTAACGATAACAACAATTTTCTTTTTTCTCTTTTAAAAGGAAATCGAGTCTGTTTTTTTAAAATTCATCGTAAAAAAGATATTCTTTCACAAGGAAGAGAAAGCCTTTTGTGTCGTATAAAGAAGTATTGCTGCATTAATCGACTAAAGTTCAACTCATGGAAAGCAGCAAACTTTGAATCCAGATCTTCTATTCAATATTATTCTATCTTATTCTGTCTCATAGAATCTCAGCCATTTATTTTGCGGGACTCACATAAATAAATGATTGAGATTTATTGGACACAATAAGACACCATAATATTAGACAGAGGATCTGGACTCACAAACTTTGGCCATTTTTAAAACCAATTGACTTTGTCGGTGTCAATTGGAAATATAATCAAACAATTGGCATGCAACAATTCATTTATTACAGAGAGTTAAAGGTGACCTTACATCAGTCAAACAACAAGCAGGAATTCTAGTGATTGCATTCTAAGAATTAAAAGATGAACTGCAAACATCATTGGATAAGCAGTATGATCTGTCGTAGGTAGAAAACTAGAAAAGCAGTATGATCAGTCGTAGGTGATAAGCAGAAGATTACAGGACAACTAGAACAACCTTTGTTCGTTCCAAAACACAGCTTGCTGATCTTTTCACGAAAGCCTTGGTAAACCTCAGTACGATCATTTCCTTTGCAAGTTGGGCATTACAGACCTTCATGCCCCAACTTGAGGGGGGTGTTAGAGTTTGTTAGATGTAAACATATCTTTGGTGTATATTCCGTAGTTGGCATGTATATCTTTATATAAGCAAGTGAATGTTGTGTATATCAGTAGCTTAATCTTAGGAGCAAGTTTAGGGAAAATCTGTGTATATATTTCGCTGGCTTTTTTGATAAACGAAGACAAAAATTCTCTCATGCTCTTTCTTGACATCATCGGTCGTAGGTAGAAAAAATAGTCGGAGATACAACAATCTCCTCAAAATATAATCATATATTACTGAATAAACGATTCACCCAGAAAATGAAATCAACAGATCGATAAATGGAAGTAACTAACATTAGAAAAAAAAAACTAATAGATCGAGAAATGACAAAAAGGCAAAAGAAAGCATGTACCTGAAATGAACCAAGTGAATATGGGTTGTGTCCCTTGAGAAATCGGTGGTTACTTTTCTCATGTGAAGATCGGTTTGCAAAAGAACTGTGGAAAACAAAGAACTGTGGAAGATTTGCGATAAACGTATAAACTTCAGATATGTTATAAACGTAAGTGTCGGAAAATGGTCTACCCGAAAAAGTTAAAACGGGGGGCTTTTCTAAAAAGCTTCAAATTTGAACTTCTTAAAAAGCTGTATTTTAGCTTCTAAAAAAGCTAATTTTATTTAAAAAATGCTTTTGGATTTTGCAGCCAAACACTTAATTTTCTTTAAAATAGCTTTTACGGTAGAAAAAAGTACTTTTTCACTCTCCAAAAGCTGAACCAAACAGGCACTAAATCAATAGGGATTTGGCGGGCCAAAATTGTTAGACGAAATCGACCCATGACTCGAGATTAGGCTGAGCACGAACCGGCCTGGCTCATAGTCTGACCAAAATAATAAAAATAATTTTATTTGTAATTTTTAAAAATATTAAAGATGAGTCAGGTCAAATCACGGGCCGACCAGCTAAGGATGCATCCACATTGGGGGCAAGTGGGGGCACTTGCTCCTACTGCCTTTAAAAAATTTTATATAAAAACTTATTATTTTAAATTTTGATCCCATTAAAAAATAAAGCTCTAAAAATAAATTTTTGCCTCTACTCAAAAAATTTTTTTGGATCCATCCCTGCGACCAACTCCGACCTGTCGGCTATGAGCCTACCCACGTGTTGTGCCAACCCAAGGGTCAAGCTAGCCCAAGCCAACGACAGTCTATTGAAATCTTTTTGTTCGATCAACTAAGGCCAAAATTGAGTCAGAATAGATCAGGCTAAAATTAACATTCCTACATAAACTTACATTAGAGAACTTGGCCTAACTCAAAATTAACAGGTTCAATTTGGCTCCAAATCCTCTGTCCCATTTATCCAACACCAGCTCTTTTCCACTAATGCACAGCCATAAATTTTGGTGGGATCTTTTGTCCCATTTATTCAACACCAACTCTGTTATACTCATGTACAGCCATAGATTTTGGCTAGATATATCTGTTCCACTCATGTACAACCATATCTAGCCAAAATCTACGGTTGTGCATGAGTGGAACAGAGTTGGTGCTGGATAAATGGGACAGAGGATTTGGTTCCGATATCTAGTCAAAATCTATGGTTGTACATGAGTAGAACAGAGTTAGTGCTGGATAAATGGGACAAAGGATTTGGTTCCGTTCAATTCTAGTTGATTGTGTTTTTTCCGTACGAATTCAAACCTTTTTTATTCAAAATTCCGAAGTCTAAATGTGTCAAGGACATCTTGTTTTGTTAATTAAATTAAATAAAAAATAAAAAAAGGCTTAACTTGAACTCGTATCAAACTTCGGACTACTAAAATGTACTTGATACTTTCCTTTATAAACAGTGCCACTCACTTTGTATATATATATACATATTTTTTGAAACGAGAGAAAAGGAATAATGATCCAAGATACAGTCAGGCACATCAATCCACACCTGAAAGCGACTATGGAGAACAGACACCCGAGCAAGAGGGTGGGCTCCCCTATTCCCCGAACTCCTAATCCAAGTTACAGAGATATTATCTCTAGTACATAAGATATGCTTACAGTCCGAAATGATAAGACCAAAATAGGAAAAATCCAAAGACCTGGAGTTCAAAGCAACGATAAGGATTTGACTATCAGTAAAAATAGAACCCGCTTGTAGCATGCCATCACGAACAAATAACAAGCACTGCCGAAGAGCAAGCGCATCTGCCATCGCAGGACCTCCATTGCCTTCCTCATAGCCAAAAAGTGCTAACGAAAAGGAGCCTTCTCCGTCTTCAAATAGAATGCCAGACCCAAGAAGGCCAGCATCGGCAAAGATCGAGCCATCGATGAAAGCCAACCAACTAGAGGACGACGTCATGACGATTGCCGACCGAAAACACAACGGTAGCCTGGGAGCAACAGTTAGGGGATTGCCGGTGGGCATCAGCTCCTTGAAGTTCGAAAAGTAAGAATTTGCTTGAGTATGAATATGATGTGGGGTAACCCGTTTATCATGCCAAAGTTTGTCATTCCGTGCCAACCATAGCTTCCATACCTGAATGCCGATTCTAGCAGCACGATCCCTTCCTGCTGTCTCCAGGATATAGGCAAAAAAATCCTGAAAAGATGACAAAGAGGATGTTAGAACCAAACCCGCTAACCTCCATAACTCCGTAGCCATAGGACAATCAAGGAACACATGCTTCATGGATTCATGCTCATGGCAAAATAAACAATGCAAGTCAACGTTCACTCCTTGGTGTTGCAAATTATCTCTAGTTGGTAACACGCCACGACAACATCGAGATACATCAAGGGACCAGATTTGCTTCCATACAATGCCTTGCACCTGTTGCCTATGGTCTACCAAATCCGCAAGCGCCTCATAATAAGCAGTTTTAACCGAGTAAATCCCTTTTATGTCACAAGTCCAAATAATCTTATCTGGTGTGGGGTTAATGCTCAAGGGGATACCTAAGATAGCATGCAAATCATCAATACTGAAATAAGATAGCAACGTCGCAGGGTCCCACAGCCTCTCCCCGGGGATGAATAAGTCACAAACCAGCATAGCATCATGAATGGCCAGAGGACCGTCGTCTGGATGGAAATCACCAGCCTTTGGGATCCAGGGATCCCTATTGACAAAGATAGGTTGGCCATCCCCGACCCTCCACCTAACAACACTTTTTGAGCAAACAATACACTCTTCCAGACGAAGCTATAGTTGGTACCCAACTGAGCTGTCAAAAAGTCCCCCCGAGGGAAATATTTAGCTTTGAGAAGTGTTAGTGTCAACAATAAGTCTCCACCCTTGTTTCCCCAAAAGAGCAGTGTTAAAACACCGGAGGTCTCGAAAACCCATACCTCCCATCGACTTCGCACAACACATACGATCCCATGACAGCCAATTGATACCCCTACTACCTTCCCGACATCCTACCCACCAAAATTTATTCATCAGAATTTGGAGCTCAAACCAAGTAGTAGCAGGGATAGGAAAGACATTCATGCAATAAGTAGGGATAGCCTGAATGACAACCTTGATTAAGATCTCCCTACCTGCCTGTGACAAAAGACGGTTGTTCCAATTGTTGATACGCTTCCAGATCTTGTCCTTGAGGAATGAGAAAATCTGCCACTTGCTATGGCCTATTAAAGAAGGTAAGCCCAAATAATGACTTTGACCCAAAGATAAGTGCACTTCAAGTAAATCTGAAATATCCTGTTGAACATCCTGGGCAATACATGGGCTAAAAAGAATACCAGACTTACCATAATTGATGGACTGACCCAAAGGTGCTTCATAAACGCCCAAAATGCTCTGAAAGTGAGTAGCTTCAGAGACCGTACCATTAAAGAAGAGGAGGGAGTCATCAGCAAAGAATAGATGTGAGATCCGAGGACAACCTAACTTTGCCCGACAGCCATGAATCACCCCACGCCTTTCACCATCTTTCAGCAGAAGGGAAAGGCCCTCTGCAACAATCAGAAACAAATAGGGGGAGATAGGATCCCTTTGCCGTAGCCCCCGACCTGGGACAATAGGGCCCACCTCTTGTTGAAGCCAATCATGGCCAGCCTGACATATGTCACCACCGAGAGTGCTCCAGAACTTTTGGAAGAAAGCAGGGTTCAAGCCATCTGGGCTCGACGCTTTATTTGGGTCCATCTGAAAGAGGGCAGTGCGAAATTCCTCATCCGAAAATGGAGCAGTAAGTGCATTGTTAGCCGATTCATCGACCAAAGGTCTAACGAGCCGAAGCACATCTCCATTGGAAGACTCGGTGGCCTGAAAAAGATTAGAGAAATAAGTGTGAATCAGCCCACAAATAGCAGGTTCATTCGTTGTAACGTTCCCAGTTTCATCAGTGAGTCTGGTGATCCGGTTCCTCTTCCTGCTGGCTTTGATACTATTATGGAAATATTTGGTATTTTTGTCACCATTGCGAAACCAAAACGCTTTAGCTTGCTGCTTTAATCTCACATCCTCCGCCTCTAAGATTGCATCCCATTGCCCTTTTAAACTTCGAACCTCGGCTGGGTCGAGGTTATGTTGGTCCGCTCCTAACCTTCTTTTAATTGTTTCCTTTTTAGCCCACCTTAACCGATTCCGCTACTTACCCCATAACTGTATGTGATCCACAATCGAAGCCGTGCGTGCAGGGAAAGATAAAGTCGCCTCTTCAAACCAAGCCCTATCAACCGTGTCTCGAAGATCAGGCTCAGAAAGCCAGAGTTATCAAATCGAAAACGCCGATTAACCCCTTCCGAACTTGTGTTATCAGTGTCAATCAATAAAGGGGAGTGATTTGAAACTGGGACCATAAGGACCGAACAAATAGCATCCCGAAACAAAGAGCTCCACTCGGCAGTAGAGCATGCTTTATCAAGCTTTTCCTTAACACAAGCTGTAGAACCTTCCCTATAGGTGTATGTGAAGGATGAGCCTACATGCATAATATCTGAAAGATGAGCATCACTCAAAGCTTCACGAAAACCCGAAATTAAATGAGAAGGTCGAGGGGGACCACCCAATTTTTCATACAAAGCATCAATGTTGTTAAAATCACCACAACATAACCAAGGAAGCTGACTCCTAGCGGCCAAAGCCCGCAAAAGGTTCCAAGAAGCCCGTCTCCTAGTTCTTTCTGGGAAGCTGTAAAAGCCAGTCAGGCGCCACTGTGTATTATCAGAGCCAATCTCACAATCAATAAAGTTGGAAGAGTAACCGGAAACATGAAGCTAAATATCCGTCGACCATAAAATAGAGAGACCCCCGCCGATTCCAATACTGTCTACAGAGAAGCAATTTGCAAATCTGAGCTGACTGCGTAACACTTCCATGTGACCTCCATGAACTTTAGTTTCCATCAAAAACCAAATTATTGGGCAATAGCTTCGGACAAGCTCTCGAAGAGCCCGAACCGCAGAGAGATTCCCTGCCCCTCTGCAGTTCCAACTGAGGATTCTCATGATGGTCGGTCAACCCGCTGAACGGGTTCGACCATTGATCTAGAAGTGGCATCTATTACCGAATCTGTGGAGTTAGAAAAGGTAACAGAGATGGACTTAACCCGAGTTTGTTTTTTCCCCTCATCATGTTTGTCAAGAGGATCATCTTCACTAGGCCCATTTGAAAAGAACGGAACCCCACCCGTCTGGTCCATATCCATACTGTTCGGCGGTAGACCCATCTGATCCCCATCCTGGTGTGCCCTTAAGAATGAATTGAGAAAAGTCTGGGATGGCAGTGGAGTGTTCAAGCTGGTGACAACAGTGGAAGGGCCGGATTGCAAGCTTGTACCATCCAAGTCGTATCGCAGCCAAGAGCTAGAGGGGCGAGCGGTGCGGCGAGGGACAACCCGAAGATTTTCACTCCTTAGAGGTTTCAGGTCTTCCTTTTTGTGATGGAGAAGAAGATCACAAAAGGAATCAGTGTGGCCTAGCTTACCACAGAAATAACAATAAACCTGAATTCGTTGATATCGAAACGTGACATAGAAAGGGTTTCCATCAAAATTGATTAATTTCTTCTTCCTCTTTAAGGGTTGTCTAATGTCCATCAGTACCCGAATTTTCATAACAGACTCTGGTCCGCCAGTATTGAAATAAGTAGGATCATACTCCAGGAAAGAACCAATAAAATTTCCCAACGAGGATGCCACTGTAGCAGTCATAAATCCCAGCTTCAAGTCACAAACCTCAACCCATAGATCCACATAGAGCAACAGAATAAGAAGGGGGTCTTCCCTGGGCTTTATCTAGCGGAAAACGAGTAAGTGTTTATTAAACAACCATGGAGCCCCGACCAAAAAAAGCTCATAGGACACTTGTGTCCACGGAACAAAATGTGGGATTTCTAATTCCTGGTCCTCCTCAGCCGAAAGAGATAGATGGGTGAAGTCGGCCTCCATAGCCAAAACACAAGAAATCACTTTATCCAAAAACTCATTTCAAACGTTTTAAAACATTCATAACCAATTGCCGAAATTCATTGATTGAAAATTTACTTTTTCAGTTCTCAAGTTCTCAAGTTTTCAAACTTTTTACAAATCATGCACAATTTCAAACATGAATGCATCACATCATAAATAAATCAAAAAAACATAACACATCACAATTGGTTTGGCTCGGTCCTAACAGGACGTACTGCACAGGACCGCAACATGACGTACTACACTTTTCCGCATAGCGGTCCAGTGTAGCCGTGAAGGGAGTCCGTAATCGGAGCTCCATTGCCTCTTGCGGGCAGCCGGGAGAA
>JANZXV010000212.1:2432742-2443202 GCA_027576455.1 Erythroxylum roigii | reverse complement strand
TTATTTTATTTCAAATAGTAAAAATAAAAAATTTAGGTTGGAATAAAATATAAAATGATAATATTATATTATAAATTTTTATTCTTTAAATAATAATTTTTAATATTATATTTGTTTATATTATAATTCATTCTAAACCATTTTATTATTTTTTATTATATATTTTTGTTGAAATTTTAAAATATTTAAAACTACTAAAGGAGCATCGTTTAGAATGAACAAAGAATACCAAACTCACACCTAAACAGAATAAACAAACTAGAGAAAGTAGCCTTTCAAGTCACTATCACAAAGTTACCGTCAAAACAAACAAAAGAAACTTAACACGCAGCTAACAGAATCAGCCCACATCAAGATCTGTCAATGCCTTTTAATAGCCACACAAGGAGGGACAACATTTTAAAAAGGCATTAAGGGGATATAGTCCTCCTAAATATAGCCTGATTGTATCCAAATGTATCCATGACTTGCCTTCCTGATAATCTTGTCTGGTCGTGATTTTTCTGTTGTTCCTCTACAGTGGTACGTGATCCTCTGGTCCCTTTATTCTGTACCAATCTTGTGTCAACCCATCTTAACCATCCATTTATGCGGGTCCTACATAAATAGATGGTTGAGATGAGTTGGCACAGAGTTGGTACAGAGTAAGAGGACCAGAGGATTAGTCCCACATAAATAGATGGTTGAAATAGGGACCAGATCTTCTGGCCTCTTATTCTGGTCTAACTCTGTTTCTTTTTGACCAAGCCATTTATTTATGTGGGTCCCATATGAATGGGGACAGATCCTCTGTTCCCTTAAGTGTGTACCTACTCTGTCCCCTTTTGATCCAAGTCGTCCATTTATGTGGGACCCATATAAATGGACGGCTTAAATCAAAAGGGGACAGAGTGGGGCTAGAATAAGGGGCCAGAGGATCTGACCCTCACATGAATAGATAGCTTAAATGAAAGAGAGACAGAATAGGACCAGGGGAAGAGGGGGCCAGACAGGGTCATTCACTTGTATGAGACCCACATGAGTGGATGGCTCTGATGGCCAGGGCTAGAGCAGGGTCAGGGTAAGGGGGACAGAGAATCTCCTGCCGGGAAAGAGAGACAGAAGATTTGGGGCCGTTGAAATGGGTTGGTACAGGGTAAGCAACCAGAGGATTTGAGGGGCTTGCTGTTGTTACTTCTCCCTCTTCTGCGGTAAAGCTTGCCATCTTTTTCATGGAACATCATACACTAGAGACCATGATGATTCACCTATCGTCTCTGAAAAACTAGGGGTATTTTTGATGGGTTGGAGCATCATTTTTTTTTAAGGGTGTTTCAATCTGTATTATTTAATCTCGCCTATATATTTATATAAATTTTATATAAACATGTTGAAATTTAATAAAATATAGTAAGAACTGATTAATCAAAATAGATGATCTAATCTTACTTTTGATGCACCAGGTATACTAAATCTTTTTGTAGATGATATCTTATGTGCAAGATCAAATTCTTTGTTTAGGTTAACCAATTCTTATAACGTTTCATTAAATTTCATCTGCATATTTACATAAAGTTTACATAAATTTGTGAATCGGATGAAATGCCACGAAATTGAAACAGCTTAATGAGAATAGAGTGGTCCAACCCCTCTTGTGCCATTTGTTTCCTATCACCAAACAGAACACATGAAATCTTCAACGCCAGTTCTTATGGGACCAAATCGTCTGTACTATTTCTGCAGTTCTAACCCTATGCCCAATAACCTCTTCCACAAACTTTGCAATAAATAAATGGATTTGGTGGATGATATTGTTTGGCACTGGTTTGAAACTGGGCAAAATGCACAGATGATATGGTCCGGATAACCTCCTAGAGCGATTCGTAATTCCTTTGCTGGGACAGCGCATAGGACCTAAAGGGCCTATTCTATTTGAACAAGACCACAGTCCACAAAAAGCATAGTCACACGATCAACCGAACCAAAGCCCAAGCTAAATCCTCTTCCCTTCGCTCCTCTCCTTACTACCGACTATATAGACTTGCCCATTGCAGAACCGATAATAATACTTACTATGAGACAGACAAAAAAAAAAAAAACGTAAACCGTGTACGGTTCACAGAGCACAGAACTTGACCAATGCTTAATCCGCAATCGGTAAATGACTCAACACGCAAACTAATGATGATATTCAATTGACTCACATATATATATTATTTACTTCTTATCTAATTGATTATCGTATATATTATGTATCTTTTGTTGTTAATTTTAATAATTTTAAAAATTAAAAATTAATGAATTAAATCACGTAAGGCAAAACTAATATTTATTTCATGTCTAAATGCCGTCATTGAAAATCTATCTGAACCTCTGAGGCTGTTGGCTTTTGTCCGCCAACTTCGGACATTCTCACATAACCGAACCACGTCTCTATCTTTGGAGCTCAAAACTTCTGTCCCTTTGTCTCTGGAAATTCACAATGAAATGCTCCTTATTTTGAAAACTCGTCTCCTTAAAGAATACATTGAGGAATAACACAGCTGTTTCCAAATCTGAGTCTTCCTCTTTTTCTTTGTTTGTGTTCGCCTTCGGCTCATGCACATTCCTGTCGTGCCTGCTTAAGATACTTCTTTTATGGCAATTTCTTGTTCTATCTGTTCTTCACAAATTCAGCATTGATTGGTGATTTTACATGTGCAATATCTGATCTGGGTTCTCGACGAATCATCGGTATCAAAAAAACAGAGAAGGAGATCCAACAACAAAAATCCATTCACAGTTGTGTGTCCATGTCGGAGTAGACATTTGAAGATTAACCAATCATGGGTAATGATCCTCATCTCTGTTGGGCCTTTTGCTGTTTTCCATTTAATGTTTCGATGTGTGACATGTTTTTGTGTAGACCAAATTTGAGGCCTGGTTTGGAGAATTAACGTTATGTTCTTGGACTTTATTACATGAATATCCTTCCAGAGATGCAACAGAAAGCAGGGGAACTAGAAGAAGAATTGATGGACCCAATGGATAGATTGAGGTGTGCAGAAAAAGAGAGAGACAAAGCTCGTGATGAGTTGAAGGAGATGAAACAAATAGTTAATGAAGCCAACGCGAGGGTGACAGGAAGCCAGAGAAGAATTCAGGAACTGGAGACAGAACTAGAAAGAAAGAGGGAGATCGAAACAAAAATGTCTCTTTCATTTGCCTCTCAAACACGGCAGCTTGAGGAAACTATTATATCCCTTGAAGATTCAAAGATGCAAGTCTCATTTTTGCATGAGAAAGTCAAGAAATTGGAGGGTTCGTCTCCGCGAGCAGGTGATGGAGAACAGGTTTCAGTGGAAGAAGAATTGCACATGGTCAAGTCTGAACTTGAATTGACAAGAGCGAACATGGTAGGCCTAGAAGAGGCTGAGAAGCAATCTCAGTTGAAGTTCAAGAGCTTACTTGAGGAGATGAACTCGCTTCGAACTGAAATGAAACAGGCGATTAAAGCAGAAGAGAATAGCAAGAAGGCAATGGATGATTTGGCATTAGCTCTCAAGGAAGTTGCAACAGAAGCTAAACAAACAAAAGAGAAGCTTATTGCGACCGAAAACGAGGCAGAAGAGTTGAAGGAGAAGCTGAAGGATATGGAGGACAAGACCAAGACGCTCTTGTGTCAAGCAAAAAAAGATACTGATATATACAGAAACACTGCAGAGAGATTGAGAATAGAGGCTGAGGAGTCACTTCTGGCCTGGAATGCTAAAGAAACTGGCTTTGTTGATTGTATCAAAAGAGCTGAAGATGAAAAGACCAGAGCATTGGAAGAGAACAAGAAACTCCTTGAGTCACTAACGGAAGCTGAGAACCTGAGAAACACTGCAGAGCAAGAGAACCACAACTTGCGAGAGACCCTGAAAGAGGCCCTGAATGAAGCTAGTGCTGCAAAAGAAGCTGCAGGAATTGCCTTGGCCGAAAACTCCCAACTCAAGGATGAGCTAGCAGAAAAGGATGATGCTTTAGTTTTCATCACTCGAGAGAACGAAAACTTGAGGATCAACGAGGCAAATACAGTTGAGAACATCAAAGAGTTGAAGCGTATATTCGCTGAAGTAACAGGAAAGGAGTTTAAAGCAGACGAGAAGGAAAAAGATCACAGAGAAGGTAAAAAACTGAGCAGTACTTTCACTCTCAATCTCAAGGAGCTAATAATTCCCAAGCACGACGATCACAAACTATCTGATAAACACATCGACAGCGACGAAGATGACGATTCTGACAGTTCTGAACTATTAAGAGGATCGATACTTTATCAAGTAGACTCACCAGTTCCGCCAACTCACCATAGAAGAAGGTCATCGTCTACATTCATAGATGAAGTATTGGTCCTGAATCCCGAGGATGACGATCATATTCATATAGACGATTTGGAGAACGAGAAGAACCCCAGGAAGAAGAGAGCATTGCTGCGAAGATTTGGGGACATTATCACAAGAAGACGAAGCATTCACATTCACCACCACACCCACAAGAAGGAACCATCAGTTGGCAGTGAAGGGCATAAAAAGGAGGTTGCAAAAGAGCCATCATCAAGTGGTAGTGACGGGCAGAAGAAGGATTCATCACACAGTGGAGAGCTTAACAAGAAAGAACCACTAGTAGAATAAAATTCACACCATCTTCATCTTTTCTTACAATTAGATCATTTGATATTTGTTATTTTTCCACTTCTGATTCTATTCTGTACATGAAATCGACACATATATTTATATATACCTTTAAACAGCGACATCTAAGCTCGTATTCCAAATCTAACTACGATCTAAAAACAACTGCAACCCCTCGATTCTCGAGAACATCAGGCGGTGTCCGACAGATTTCGACAACTCATTATCAGCAATTGGTTATACCTAAACTAAGGAGGGTGTTTTTCTCGTGCTTATCCAACGTTTCATGTTTTAATATCTTAGGTGGACACGTGGAGACAACTCACGTGCACAGCGTGTCTTTCTCTACACTCAATTTCACACGTTGCTGATCCTCCGCTCAAGCGTACGTCTTCTTTGTCTACTACTAGTATTACTTGTAAAGAAACTATAAAGAGAGAAGCCAAAGACAGCTTTTTTTAGAGACCGACCCATGTCGTCTGTCGTGAAGTTAGCTTCTCAGGAGTCGAACCAAGAGGAGAGCAACAACGAACGGTTTGATTTGGTTCGTGGAATGGATCCGACGCTTACCAACTTTTCACTCTCTGACGACACTTTTCTTGAAGCGGCCATTTCCCTTAAGAACCAGGTGGTTGAGAGGACTTGGAAAGTTAGGGGTGGTGCAGATACGGTTATTGACCTGACAGTGTACACGGGTCTGTTGGGTACGGCTTTCATGTGCCTGAGATCTTACGAGGTCACCGGCAACCACCAGGACCTGGTACTCTGTTCTGAAATCGTTGAAACGTGCGCCATGGCTGCTCCTGCCTCCTCTAGGTAACTATCTCTCTTTTTTCTCTCTGTTTTTCACTTGCTTAGTGACTGTTTGGTTTACTGAACTGTGCTTACCTCATTCCGGTGAATGGATGAGAATGGGGTGTGAAAGTTTGGATCTTTTATTAACTTTGGTGTTTGGTCCCTCTCTCTGTGATTGATAACAGATCTGGCTTTGTGTCCTTCTTCACTCTTTTTGAGTGAAATAGCTACCAAATTTTTGGTATTTGTCACTTACATGGCTGCTTAAATTTGGGAAGTGAGTAGCCAATTTCTAAGTTCCAACAGATGGAGAAGTGTTTGAACTGTTTAGGATGTCAGTTTCAGAATGTCAAAAAATGTCGCAAAATGTATTATGCGACGTTTTAAAAAACGTCACAAAAAACGTCTGGACCATCTGTTGGACTGTTTAGGAGAAGTGCTTGCACTATCCTTTAGGAGTCCACCGGCTGATGCGGAGGATAGGGAGTCCTTACAAGCGCCATCAGTGTTTAATTTAACCCACCCGGGTGGAGGTGAGGTCCAACCGATGAGTCTATCTGGTCGAAGGCGAGTTGCAGCGTACGGACGTCGGGTCCACCTGGCGGCCTGTTGTACCTAACTTGCATAAGACAAAATAGACGAAGAGGGTGAGTTAGGCCATTGAAAGTGCTCCTTAAAGAGGGACGAATTTCTCCATTTCCATAAGAACCAACATGTAATGCCAAAAAGAAGCGACCAGTCATGACCAAAAACATGTTGGTGGTTTTGGAGATTGGTAGTGAGCCAAGCCGGGGTACTCATAGTGAAACAATCAGGAGGGAGGAGGTAAGGAGGGAAGGCTTGCCACACTCGTCTGGACCGGTCACTGTCTCGCATGACATGAAGCGAGGATTCTAGTAAGTAACAATGGGGGCAGTCATCAATAGGAGTGAGGTGCTTGCGAACACGCTGCTGATTCGTAAGTAAACGATCGTGCGCAAAAAGCCATAGGAAAGAATGGATTCGTTGTGGGCCATCCCACTTCCAGATGACCTTCCACAGAGTAAGGGAGGAAGGCTCCTCGTGGCCCATAATCATCGAATAAGTGGAATGAACCGTGAAAAGGCCATTAGTCGAAGGATCCCAGATCAAATTTTCCGGTCGAAGGAAGGCTTTAGGGGGAAACACTCCGGCGATGGCCCGAACAATGGACGACGAAAGGTAATGTTGAAAACCCGCCCAAGCCCAATTCCCGTCGCTGGTTACAAAATGCTGCACTCGGAGGTTGTGCATGTTAGTCGGGAGAGGGGCTGTGACATGGGATAGTATAGGGCCGACGCCCGGAAGCCAAAGGTCAGTCCAGAAACGAGTGTTGGCACCATCGCCGATCATTCATTGTATGCCTTTCATGACTATGGACCACGTCGCCTTGATGCTCCGCCAAACCATGGAATCCCCTTTAGCGTCCAACGAGGTAGGGAGGTGGGTGACGTCAAAATGATATTTCGCTTAGAGGACCTTGACCCAAAGGGTGTGTGGTTTGGCGATAAGGGTCCAGCCCAATTTTGCTAAAAAAGCATCAATGGTCTCCTTAATTGGCCGGATGCCAAGCCCCCCCCCAAACTTTTCGGTTTACAAACATCCTCCCAAGAGACAAGATGGAGACGTTGCTGTCCATTTGACGAGCCCCATAGGAATTGTCTAATTAGTTTCTCCAACTCGTCACAAAGTCTGCGGGAAAGACGGACAGTCTGCATAGTATAGCTGGGAAGGGCCGCAATGACATATTGGGCCAGCGTGACACGGCCAGCAAATGACAACAGGTTGGCTGTCCAGCGAGATAATCTCTGGTGAGCTTTATCCAAGATGTACTGATAGGTCCGTTTGCTAACTCGGTCATGCAGAAGAGACACCCCAAGATAACGGCCAAGGTTCGTCGTCTGTTTGAATCCCAGAGTGCAAATTAAGGATCGAGAAAGGAGTGGAGGAGTATTCTTGGAGAAGTAGCATCGGGATTTGGTTGAACTAACTTGTTGGCCGGAAGTAGCGCAAAAGGTAATGGTTGAACGTCGTCGTGTAATGCGAGTAAGTGTTCTGTGTTTTAAGTAGCTTTTACGCATGTGTGAAAAACTTCTATTTTGTAAACTTTTTAGATTTAATGAAAAAATTTTAATCTCTAAAAAAGAAACTTTTTTCATTCCTTGCACATTGATTTCTTCCCTTCCCGTGCCATCAGGCTTTCTCCTATTACATGAATCCAATTTTCATTTCATCTGGAAAAGTCATCTTTTTTACAACAATGCCTTTGTCGTTTGATCCAATAATGTTCTTTGGATAGAAACAGATTTGATAAATATGGATAACTCTCTTACCGAGTATTAGAACAAAGGAAGAATACGTTAGATAATGAACAGTTCTTCAATATAACACAACAGAAACAAAACCATTTTCCTGTGCATAATTAAGTGTTATTCTGATACCTTGAAGCAGTGGCGGAGCCACAGTGGGGGCAAGTGGGGGCACTTGCCCCCACAGCCTCCAACAAATTTCATACAAAAAAATTATTATTTTAAGTTTTGCCCCCACAAAAAAAATTAAAATTTTACCTCATTAAATTTTTGCCCCCATTAAAAATAATTTTTTTCCTATTAAAATTTTGTCCCCACTCAAAAAAATTTCTAAATCCGCCCCTGCCTTGAAGTATGAATTATATAATTTAATGCTATCTGCAGATGAAGACAGCAGCTGATATTTGTGTGTTGTATGACGGCAACAGGAAAGGGAATTGAGCTCATATAAATACTCTTTGTACAATTCTGCAGGCTTTTGTCTTACTGTTGTGAGACCCTAATTTGTCTTGGACCTTCTGTTTCTTCTGGGTCTGCATAACAAATTTCAATAGATTGCAAATGTTCATATACTTTGCTGACTGATGTATCTTTTTTCCTCTTATGAGGACCTGATAGGACTTGGGGTTGTTCTTTTTCACATTTGAGCTTAGCTTGTGCTGGAGACATCTAACATTAATCATACTGTAATTTAGAGGTGGTTGGATCCGATCTGAAGTTAATTGAACTTTCAGCTTGACCGGACTTGAGTATTCAGGCCCAGTTGAGTATAAGCTCGAGCTAAGTCTTGAAAAACTTTTGGAGCCGAACCTACCGTTACCACCCCTAGTAACGGTAGGGTAATGTTTTAGTAAACACGTTTAGTTGCTCAATCTAATCTGTCATTGATTTAAGATATTGATGGACAATTTAACACTAGATGTATTAATCAGAACTTTAACATCTAAAATGGCCCTTTCCAGCAAAATCCTCACTAGACTTCCTTCATTTGCTTTGTCGTTATCGTTCTAAGTATTCCTTTATATGTAACTCTTAATTAAATAAATTATTGAATGTATATAATAATTTATAAATTATATATTACAAATAACTTATTTGATGACCAATGACTCATTTGGACTAATTAATATTTTTATAAACTTAATGTATTTTTGTTCTCTACTAATCATATACTAAATTATAGGTATCGCATGTTTCTATTTTCCTCTATGACAACAAGGACCTTCTCAGTTGGGAACAAATCGTCTGTTCATTTAATATGTTCTTACTCTATTTCGTGAGTTTTCATCTATTCAATTACAGAGTAGGAACAGACTCAGGCTTTGTTTAGTTGGCTTTATATCAGCACAGCTTTTGAACCCTGTAGATTTTTTTTTAAAAGAAATTTTTTAAAAAGCTAGTTGATTGTTTAACTGTCATTTAAAAAAGAGTTTTTTTTAATAAGCTTTATGCAGTAGACTGTTTGATAACATAAAAATTAAAAAAAATACTTTTAATTTTAATTATATTTTTTTGTAATAAAAATTATTTATGCATGTAAATATTATTTAAAGTATATTAAACAATATGCAAAGCACAATATATTAATTATTATATAAATTTAACCCATATGAAATATAAATGAAAATATATGTAACCAAATCTTTTATATGGATTATAACATAAGCAAAATTAATATCAAAAATAAATATTAAAATATATAAAAAATTAAATAATATTATATAAATCTCAAAATAAATGTTGAATTAACGTGAAGACGAGCTTATAGGTATTGTAGGAATTATGTATAAAACATAAGGGCAAAAAGGACTAAAAAATAAGTTTATTAATTGGTCTAAAAAATCTACCCAAAAAAGTCATTTGAGAGACATTTTTTAGAAGCTTTAGATTTGAGTTTCTTAAAAAGTTATATTTTGACTGCCAAAAAAGCCACGTCTATTAAAAAGTACTCTTTTATTTTACAGGTAAACATTAATTTTTTAAAAATAATTTGTGGTAAAAAAAACTTATTAATTTTCCAAAAGTCTATCCAAACAACACTAAATAAAACAAATGATATGATCCCACGCTGTTAGGCACGTCAACTTCAACAAATCTCTTAACAAATGGGAGCAAATACGCATGCGTATTTATTTAATGAATTTAGCATCCCGAAATTAATATTTACATATATCATACCCACACTATTCACGTGTTAAAAGAACTTATATTAGTCAAAAGTTCGTTCCTGATACGTCCAATGATCTTAGAATATGTACTTTTGCATATTTATCAAATCAAAATTTTAAAATTAGAATTAGAATTATTTTTCACTAACATAACACGTTATTTATTTTTTAATTACGTGATTTATCTAATTATTATGTGTACTGAACGACAAACTAGAATAGCGTGACTGACGCTATCAGGCGACGTGTCGTCGTTTGGCATTATCAATAGTTCGAGTCTGGATCGTCTATCTAATTTAACTCTGTCTTATTCTGTCGAATGTTTAAACGGCGTCGTTTTGTTAACAAATTTGACGGACGTCTCATTAAAGACACTGACATCTGTTGGATCCACTCACAGGCGCCGTTCTCTTAACATTTGTGAAGCCGGCTGCCATTATTGAAATAAGCAAAGCCAACTTTAATTTTGTACTCCTCGACTTTGGATTTTTATTAAAACATGGTTATAATAATTTGTAGACGTTATTAATTTCAGTATA
>JANZXV010000212.1:2406837-2422511 GCA_027576455.1 Erythroxylum roigii | reverse complement strand
TGCAATGTACTGATCCCAAGCTCCTCTAAACTCCAATACACAAGCTCTGAGCATATCCTCAACAGTTTTAATTGTCCTCTCACTCTGCCCATCTGTTTGAGGATGAAATGCTGTACTGAAGTTCAGTTTAGTGCCCATAGCAGACTGTAAACTCTTCCAAAACCTTGATGTAAATCTGGGATCTCTGTCCGATACTATCGAGATCGGAACACCATGCAGTCTCACCACTTCACTAACATACTTCTGGGCCAACTGATCAAGAGAGTTGTTCTCTCTCACTGGCAAGAAATGGGCCGATTTAGTCAACCGGTCCACTATGACCCAGATAGCATCATGTTGCCATATGCAATTTTCAAACCTGTGAGGAAGAACATCATCTTGTCCTTCCAACGATTGAAGTTGGTGCTGGTTCCATCAAGGCAATCTAACTTCACAAAGTCTTGGTTCATCACTTTGAGAGCGGATTCTTGAGTGGACTCCATGATAGGAAAAAAATAACAATTTAAGATTGTAATAGAATGGGGGTTGGAAGTCCACAAAACAAAGGATGAATAATAAATTAGATAGTGTTGCTGAGAATTGAGAGATCTTGAGAACAAAACACAAAGTTTAAAGTGTTCTAGGCGTGTTGGACACTTTTCTTGAAGTGTTATTTGCCCCCACTATACTTACAAACCGGCTTAAAGGCAAATTACTTTTAGGATAAAAAGAACACAAGAACATTCAAGTTGCAAGAGTATGGATGTTCTTCAAGAATTATGAATGTAGAGATTGTGTTGGTAGAATTGTTAAAAACATTTTAATCTTAACTAAAACTTATGTATATATAGAATTTTTAGAACAGTCACGTCTATTTACGACAAGTCATAACTCTTGAAAAGGAAGCAACCCTTCAAAAAAGTCACAACTTTTGGAAAGGAATCGACCCTTCAGAACAGTCACGTCTGTTCATGACAAGTCACAACTGTTAGAAAGGAAGCAACTTTTCAGAACAGTCACGTCTGTTTCATACAAGTCACAATTCTTAAAAAGGAAGCAACCTTTCATTTCCAACTTTGACTTTAACTACTTGCATCATAAATTAATTTCCAACAATGCGTATTTCCATTTTATAATTAATAAAAAATATTAATAGTATAAAATAAATTAATCTTATGAACTTCAATAAAAAAAGATATATTAATACAATCAAAGAGAGTTAAATAAATACTTTAAATTTAATTTAAGATATAATATATTTCACAATATTTTAGAGACAACAAAATTTACTTTAAAGCATAATTCATTTTAAAAGAGGAATAATTTATATTAAAATTTTTAATTTAGTTGAATGTATGAGAATATTATCTTTATACCACATTGCATGTGAGTTTATAAAAAATAACCTTTTTTTAATACAAAATACAGCTGCTGCGTACTATCGTACTTTTCTAAATTCAGACTGTGATACATGAGAATGTAAAAAGGTTGTAATATTTTCAAATAAAAATAAAGAACGGATAAAAGCAACTCCACGAATGCTTCAACTTGGTGTTGATTAAGATTTAATTACTAAGCTGTAATACTGTATATTGTAGGTACCGTATCTACGGTATGTTTCATTTGGTTTCGTCCAATCAAAGGCAAAAGCCAAGGCCACTCAATCCAAGCAAGGAGTGGGGACCACCGCCCATTTTGGTTTCTCCAATACCCGCTTCTTTCCACCGTCCACGTCAGCTTTTCTCCCAACTTATCCTCTCTCCTCGTGACGCTCAATTTTTGTAAGCTACTCTCTCTCGGGTATGCGTAACTCTACTCGCTCTCGCAACGGTCAACTTCTCTCTTTCACCGGACACTGTTTTGAGGCTAGGATTTTCCTATTGGTTAATTCTCAGTTTGTCAACGTACAAGCTCTGAGCGCGAGCGTGCAGACTAACGTTGGCCAAATAGTCCAAGAACAACCTCTTTTCTTCTGCGTGGATATGTAACCTCTAGTATCACGCCACGTGTAACTCCGTCACTTCTTGACGCCTCCAATAAACAAAGAAGACTTGCTTGCTTCTCAAGTGTTTAAGCTCTAATCGCATTACAGCTTTCTTCATTACTCGTCGCCATGAGATTCTCGAACTCAGACCAGTCAAGTGAGGTGAAGGAGGACCAGAAGCAATACCATTGAAAGGAGAAGACGAAGAAGAAGAAGGTAAAAGGGTCAGGGGTGGTTCGCCAGGTTCTTGCTATGTTATGTTATGGAGTTTTATGTGGTGTGCTCATTCTTGTTTCTTGGTTTTGAAGGCAAGATACAGAGAGGGTACTTGAAAGATATAGCAATGGAGCGCTACGAGATACTTAAAGATATTGGGTCAGGGAACTTCGGTGTTGCTAAGCTGGCTAGAGATAAACGAAGTGGTGAGCTTTACGCTGTCAAGTATATCGAGAGAGGACAGAAGGTGGTGTTTTAGCTTCAGTTTCATTGAAGTTTTCCCTTTAGAATTTGATTTGGCGTTGCAAGTGAGAGCGTGTACTAGGTTCTCACTTATTCATATGAGTCGTCCAGATTTTCTGTAATCTTATAAGATATTCAGTCTATATAAGTCATGTTTGTTGATCTGGGTTTTGGTGATTTGATCAGTTTTTAACTGGAGGCTAGAAGTGTTTTAAGTAAATAATTTCTGGGTCTGTTGGTTTTGCAGATTGATGAACATGTGCAGAGGGAGATAATGAACCATCGATCATTGAAACATCCTAATATTATCCGATTCAAACAGGTACATATATGCTCAACTCAAATGTTAAGTGAAATCCTTAAGATGTTCTAAAGCTGAAAGTTGAACTCTGTTTTGGCATTACCAGTTGCTATAAACAGAGCATATTTTGTATGATTAATCTGTCTTCCTCACTATTTCTGTATATATATATGCCGATGGAATAAGGAACGTGTACAATTTTCCTGCCTTAAGTTCATAAACATTTCAATCTTGAAAAGCAAGATCGTTCCTTTCAATTTTTAAAGGGCAGATTCTGCAAGATTGAAAAGCTACAATCTTGGCAAGAAATTTCTGTTTAAGAGGTGTGTACTTTCTTTTCACTCTTGCAGGTCTTGTTAACACCAACTCACTTAGCCATAGTCATGGAATATGCTGCAGGAGGAGAACTTTTTGAAAGAATATGCAATGCTGGTAGATTCAGTGAAGATGAAGTAAGTCCATCAGGAAAAAAGAATTTTTTTTTGATTCCTATCTTTTGGGTCGTTCTTAATTTTCTTTCGCTTTCCTGCTTCTGGTAAATTTTCTTGCAGGCAAGATATTTCTTCCAACAACTCATATCAGGAGTCAGCTACTGCCATTCCATGGTGAAACTTCCAAGCTGATCTTACATAAAAATGGTTATAGTCCATTCCATTCTTTTCTTCAACTCTATAAGATTGATTCACACTCTCTTCTGATACAGCAAATCTGTCACAGAGATCTTAAACTGGAAAACACCTTACTCGATGGGAGCTCAGCTCCACGTCTTAAGATATGCGACTTTGGCTATTCCAAGGCAATGAACTCAGTAATCAATATAAATTGGATTTCGATTTGAACAAAAACACTGATACCCTTTTGACATTATTGGATTCAGTCTTCGGTTTTACATTCTCAACCCAAGTCTACTGTGGGAACACCAGCTTACATTGCACCAGAAGTATTATCACGAAAAGAATATGATGGGAAGGTAATTCTGTTAGTTAGGTAGGGTATTGTTTGGTAACCTAACTTCCATCAACATTAATCTTTTGAATTATTGAGGATAGATTGCAGATGTTTGGTCTTGTGGGGTTACTTTGTATGTGATGTTGGTCGGAGCTTATCCGTTTGAAGATCCCGATGATCCAAGGAACTTCAAGAAAACAATTCAGGTTAGTCAGCTATTTATTGTAACGAAACTTCAGAGATTGGAGACTTCTGATGAGATATTTAACTAATGACAGAGGATTCTCAGTGTTCACTACTCCATTCCTGACTATGTTCGAGTTTCCAAGGAATGTAAACACCTTCTGTCAAGAATTTTTGTGGCCAACCCTGAAAAGGTACACCAAGACTATGTATAGTATACTCGATTACTTCATTGTTACTTAGTTTCATTCATTTTTTAAAAAATTATTAGATATATATTTCTCGTAATTTTAATTATTTTAAATTATTTATCATATCAGAAATTAAAAAATATTTAATTAAGCATTATTACATTATTCCATTAATTAAAGCAATTATTTCTGTCATATTTCATATAATTTCAAAACATCGTTTGTTTCCTTTCTCTTCTACAGAGAATAACAATCCCGGAGATAAAAAACCACCCTTGGTTTACGAAGAACATGCCCGTAGAACTCATGGAAGACGAAGAAGGTAGCTTGAAAAACGACGGCTCGAGTGAAGAATCGTCACAAAGCATCGAAGAAATAATAGGCATAATAAAAGAGGCAAGGAAGGGTGGAGAGGGACCAAAGTCTCTTGGAGGAAGCATGGAGTTTGACGACATAGAAGATGAGGATGATCTTGACATGGATGACATAGAGTCAAGCGGTGATTTTGTTTGTGCACTATAATTTTATTTTATTTAATAGATAGTGTTTTTGTTTTTTTGGTGGAGCAGAAAAAAAAGAGGCGATGATAAACCGAACTCTTTCTGGTGTCTGGACGAGACAGGACGAATCAATTCGAATGCTTGTCTTGTTTCCAAGTTGAGTGGATGCTTGTTCTGTAGTTCTTGTTCTCACAAAATGGCATGTATGTTTGCTGGAATATTTAGTTCTGTGAAATTTGTGAAAAGTAGATCAAAAATGTAAAAAAGTATCTATTTTTTTATTTCACATCTTCTAGTTATTAAATTTTGCGTTAATTATATAAAAAATATAAAATATAAAATTTTAAAATATATAATAAATAAATAATTCAAAAATTTTTAAATTCAAGTTAGTGTCTGATTAGATGGGCTTTTGGGAGATCGACAAGTACTTTTCTCCATCAAAAAAAGTCATTTTTAAAAAAATATTTTAAAAAAATGAGTGTCTGATTGTAAAATAAAAATATTTCTGTAATAGATAAGACTTTTTTGCAGTCAAAATATAGCTTTTTAAAAAGCTCAAATTTAGAGTTTATAAAAAAACGCTTTTTTAGGTAGATTTTTAAATCAATTAATGAGTCTATTTTTTAGTTTCTTTTGTCCTTATGTTTTACACATAATTCCTACAATATCGATAAACTTATCTTCACGTTTATTTTGAGAATTATATAATTTTATTTAACTTTTTTATTTGTTTTAATATTTCTTTTTATATTAATTTTACTTATGTTATAATCTATATAAAAGATTTTTTAGATGTATTTTTATTTATGTTTTATATGGTTTAAAATTATATAATAATTAATATATTGTACTTTGCAAAATGTTTAATATACTTTAAATAATATTTATATGCATAAATAATTTTTATTAAAAAATAAAATATAATTAAAATTAAAAGTATTTTCTATTTTTATGTTACCAAACAGTTTATTATATGAAGTTTTTTCAAAAAAGCTCTTTTTAAAATGACAGCCAACTAGTCAATTGGCTTCTTAGAAAAAATTTTCTAAAAAAAAGCTTCACTGATAAAAGTTCTACTAGTAAAAGCCCCACCAAACATAAATTAGTCAATAAAATGTGGATAAGAGCTTCATCACAAATGCAATGGGTTTTTTGGATTTAGTGGGACTGCGGTTTATAAATGGTTTAAGCACTTGGACTGATTAAATGTTTGTATAATTATGTCCAAGTCAATCCTCAATTGAAAAACATATCCTTTCCAGGCAGAACCAGTAAACTCTCGTAACGATCTGATCACAATCTTTTAATATATGTTTGCGCTAAGACATAATCAGTCCACTCGCGTGGTTCGGATTGGTTCTTCTTCCTAAACAACGGTAATATCATCTCTCATGACAAATATCTGTTGGGTTCCCTTTTCCTTGGAATTGGACAGTTCGTTAGTTTTAATGTTAGAAGCCATTCAGAGAATTACATGTTGTGCAAGCCATCCACTTCAACCGCCAACTTCCATTTGCCACTCATTTTGACATTTGTATGAACCAAAACATAAGCAAACAGACAAAAAGTTATTAAAAGATATAGTTAGTTTGATGTGAAGGATCCCAATTACCTTTAAAATATTAATATTTTTCATTATAAATTATTTTATTTAATTTATAAATTCGATAATTTTAAATTAGAATAATAAAATAATATCATTTTAGTGACTACTGGACTAGACGCGGATCAAAGCAAATTATATAATTATTTGTAAAACTTTTTGTTTACATTATGCTGTAGCAAATTTTAGACCACCTGATCAGGTTGGGCTTCAGACTTCAAGTTTTGGGTTTTCTTAAACGTTGAGCTGAGTATTTTTGAACTTCTTCGGACCTCCCATTTAGTAAGACTTTTAAGAGTTGTTATTATTATTTTTAAAATTTGGGCTGGGCCTAATTCTTTAAAAAACATTTGGGCCTTTGTCATCCAATAGTCGGGTCAGCCATTTCGGGCTTAATCTTTTCCACCGATCCATGTACTTATAAAGGCCATAAATAGTTTGACACGTGTTGTGTTCTTATAGGGGCTCACACATCGAAATTTTAATGGACATCACTGTAGAACTTCCACTTGGTATAAATCTCCTCTAAAATCAAAACCCTAATTTAGCTGCGAAGGGCACAACAACACCTGAAGTGAGGAGGAGCAGGGCAGCGTATGTTCGTATCTTTTCCACATCGAAGATGAAGGTATTGTTCCTTCTAAGTCTTTACAAAGGTTCTAAACACGAACCCTAGCTCGGTTTTTTTTCCTTGTTTTGTCCATTAATTTGTTGTCTGAATGCTTTTACGGCAGTTCAATATTGCGAATCCGACTACTGGGTGCCAGAAAAAGCTTGAAATAGACGATGACCAGAAACTGTAAGTGTTTCTGAATTAAATTAAATATACTTAAATATCATTCGAATCGATATTGATTCTGCTTTAATTCTTTTTAGCTAGTGGTTATGATTGAATTTGGGTAGAAAAACTGATTTTAAATCCTGAAGCCTGTGAAATTTGCCATTTATTTTGTTTCTGTCACTTGAAAGAAAACAAATGCAACAACTTTCTTTTAGCTGATAAAGATTTTTTTTTAATGTTTGCACTATATGGCTAGGTTCAGTATCTTTTACTATTATTAACTTAAAAATGATAAATTTTTGCTGTCAAACATATATTCTCTAGATGTGGTTTTGACTTCTCCAATGGTGTTGGTAATCTTGTTGTTGGTAGAGGGAACTGCCTCAACTTATTAATTGTTTGGAAAGTTACGAAACTGTTGTTTTTCATTTACTTCTGAATTGCAAACAAATCGTTATTTCCATTGATTTGATTTAATGGGTTATATGTTGTGCATAAAATCTCTTTAGAAAAGTACTAGTTTCTGTTAGGAAATGTACAAATAGTTCAATGTTTTTTTGCTCCACTACCATGAGCAATATATTCAATTTGAAGTTTAATATTTTTATCTTTGAGCTTCTGGAACTTCGCAAGTTCTCTTGTATCATGACAACTGACAATTTGTACTGTTTTGATGTCATTGAGTTTGTTTTATAACCTTGGCTAACTAGTAACTAAGGTACTGTGGTAGTGTTGTCAATAATGCAGCTCTGCTGAGTTTATCAATGGTCATTACTATCTCTTGAATTGCTTTCATTGTTGTCAAACCTGCATATTATTATGAATATTGCTGTTTGACTATGCCCTGTGAAATATTATTTGAAACATTGCTATTTGATAATGCATGATGAGTTAAGATATTTATACTAGAGGGAGAAACATGCCGATATAAATTTCTAGATTTTAGTGATATAGTTTTTTTTTTTTTATTGATACATCATGCATTCTAAGTAGTTATTTTAGGCATATATAGTCACAACTTTATTGGTTACCAAGTTATTTGTAGCCTTTTGTTTGTTCTTATTGTTCAATGACATTTATTCTGAATCTTTTGTTTATGACAGCCGAGCATTCTTTGACAAAAGGATTTCCCAAGAAGTGAGTGGTGATGCATTGGGTGAGGTATGTAGTTAGAGTTCTGGCTGGAATGTGCATGTTACCTAAATTCATGCTATAGGTTGTCTCTTAGACTCTCAGTCTTATACATGTCAATCTACAGGAGTTCAAAGGCTATGTATTCAAAATTATGGGAGGCTGTGACAAGCAAGGTTTTCCAATGAAGCAGGGAGTTTTGACTCCTGGTCGTGTTCGTCTTTTGCTTCATAGAGGTCTGTATATTTGGATCATTTTGTTTCCGCTTGTGGATGAATGCCTTCCAAGTAAATGTGCATAGCTTCTGAACATTCCATACTAAGTTGAGTGGAATGCTTGTCTGTTCAGGTACCCCATGCTTTCGTGGATATGGAAGGCGAAATGGAGAACGTAGAAGGAAGTCTGTTCGTGGATGCATTGTTAGCCCAGATCTCTCAGTTCTGAACTTGGTGATTGTGAAGAAAGGTGAGAATGACTTGCCAGGACTTACAGACATCGAGAAACCAAGAATGAGAGGTCCAAAGAGGGCTTCAAAGATCAGAAAGCTTTTCAACCTCTCAAAGGAGGATGATGTCCGAAAGTATGTGAATACATATCGCCGAACCTTTACTACTAAGTCTGGTAAGTAACATTGTTTATTCCTATGCTATATTTTCAAACCAGTTTTGAGATATTGTATGTTAGTTAATAGAAACATTAAAGTATCATTTAGATCTGACACATTTGCAAACATTAAAGTATCATTTAGATCTGACACATTTGCAACTTGATGTCTTCACAGGGAAGAAAGCTAGCAAAGCTCCCAAAATTCAAAGGCTTGTCACCCCGTTGACTTTACAAAGAAAACGCGCAAGAATAGCTGACAAGAAGAAGAGGATTGCCAAGGCCAAGGCTGAAGCAGCTGAGTATCAGAAGCTCCTTGCAACCAGGTTGAAGGAGCAGCGTGAGCGCCGCAGTGAGAGTTTGGCAAAGAAGAGGTCTAGATTATCAGCTGCCTCCAAGCCCTCCGTTGCAGCTTAGGTAGTTGGCAATTTGGTCCTGTCTGCCCAACTTCTTCGATAGGCTCAGTCAATTTTGATTTCTCTTGTTTTTTGGGACAATTGAATTTTGTTACATTAGTAGCGAGATTCACAAGTTTGCAACCTTTGTTTCCTTTCGATAATGCCGTTGAATCCTTAACTATATTTGCTGTTTGTAGATTTGTTACCATTCGTTAGGTTTCTACCGTCACTGCCCATAAGGACTATTTTCAATAGGAAACATATTTTCTATTAAGCATGCACACGCTTTTCTTACTCTGTTGTAGTTTCTTAGAGTTTGTGTACACGAGTGTGTTTTAATAGTGGGATGTGATGCTAAATGGTGGCGTTTTAGGGAACTTAACAGTTTCCAGATCACCAACATTGTATTACAGGCAACTGCAGATCACAACATAAGATTAAGATTGTGAAACATGTAACTAAGTAGCAGTACAACAATGCAAGTCAAAAGCAACTCTCTTATGCTCCATTCCAAGGCGTGCAATTAGTCAGCTTCTTATGCCAAGTAAGCTAAAGTGATGTACAATTTACAAAAAATACGCCACACCTTTCAAAATTTGCTATTAGGGAGGAGGAGCATGAAACAAAGAACCACACAGATCGCAAATCCAAGTATGATCAAATCACAATGAGCTACAACACATCTTCTTTTCAGGAATCACTTGTGCAGGCCCGGGGATGACGATCTTCTTGCCAGCCAACAATGGGGCGTTTCCGTTGTTTTGATTTTCATCTGCAGCCAGGCTCTTCTTGTTCACAATATTGAAGATCTCCGTCAACACAGTCAAAAACGCATCGTCCACATTGGTCGCCTGTAATGCAGAGGTCTCCAAGAAGAACAGTCCTTCCTTCTGAGCAAACTCCTTAGCGTCCTCAGTGGAGACTGCTCGCTCATCCTCAAGATCAGTTTTGTTCCCAATCAGAATGATGACTATATTCTTGTCGGCATGGTTTCGCAACTCTTCAAGCCAGCGCGGAATGTGATCAAACGTCTGTCGTTTAGTTATGTCGTATACCAACATCGCCCCAACAGCTCCCCGGTAGTACGCACTTGTGACTGCTCTATATCTGCCATCAAATATTCAATTATCACTATCAACATCTAACCAATACAAAAAAACAAAATGAGACTTTACAGGTTTGCAAGGTACATAACCATTTTTAGTATGCTGATCGATCTAAAGCAGCTTATAGCTACATCGCTTTTCACTATCCTCATCCTGAACGCTTACATAAAGTACTAGTAACTCTTAAGTTGAACAATGAGAAGAAACGTTTTAACTCTCTATCAGGTTCAAATGGCACATCAAAACTAGTCAACAACCTTCAATAGAAAGTCATACACACACACGCGCGCGCACAAACCAGCATCAATTTCACCTACAAACTCTATACATGATATCGAAAGAAAAGTACCGTTCTTGGCCGGCGGTGTCCCAGATCTGAGCCTTGACGCTCTTGTGCTGTATAACCATAGTTCGAGTCTGGAACTCTACTCCGATTGTGGCCTTTGAGTCGAGACTAAACTCATTTCTGGCGAATCTAGCTAGAATCTGTGATTTTCCGACGGTCGAGTCTCCGATCAGCACCACCTTGAACACGTAGTCTATCTTCTGACTCGGATCGCCTCCTCCGCCGCTCACCATTGACGTCTCTCTCTCTCTCTCTCTCTCTCTTTCTCTATGAATCGAACAGAGTAAGAGATAGAGATCAGACAGAACACTGATTGGCCACTCGATGTCCGCCACGTGAACATGATTTTTGTTTATGCTGATTTGGAAAGATTTGATTGGACGGTGTTACGCTGAATAAAGGTCAGTTCAATATAATATTAAAAAGAAGATCTCGGGGAGATACAAAGTGCAATGATATTAGCGGCGGCGAAGATGGTGGAGAAATCGCCGGATGTTTCGGGCCAATTGTCTGATTTGGTTTAAGCACGTTATCTATATTATTCGGGTCAAGTTTTTCTACGGGTCGAGATGATAACATGAGACATTTCATGAATGGTCAATTACTGAAAAAAAACTCAAATTTTTGCGAATTTTTTAATTATAGTCCCCATTAAAAAAACGAACAATAAAATGGTTAAGTTTTAAAAAAATTTTAATTCTAACCCAAACTTTTAAAAGTGATAATAAAATATTTAAAATTTTAATTTTCTTCAATTTTAATATGACATTATTTGTTATTCTATCGATATCCTCAGTTCTTTATTTTCTGTTTATTCTTTTGACGTCCAAAACTAAATTCGCATTACAACGAAGTGCACCAATAAGTTCTTCATTTTTAGTTCGTTTTCCTGATGTCCTTAGTGTAAGGGCGTTAGGGCAGCATAATCTGAAAATTAAAGGACGAGGATGTCGAGAGAACAAACTGAAAACGAAGGAAAAAACTGAAATAAAAGCATAAGGTCATCGGGGCTGCGTAATCTGGTTTAAGTCATTTTTAAACAATGACGTCATTTTAATTATGTGATTAAACAACATTATTTCATTAATTTTCATTTGTTATGTTAATTATGGCTAACATATATTAATAGTTAAGGTTTCTGAAACACGTGACAAGTTACGTCGGCAAACTTAAATAAAAAGCTAACGTTGAGCTAGAATTAAAACAAACTGAAAGTTTGAGTATTTTATTACTACTTTTTGAAGTTTGGAAAAAGTTCCGGCTAGAATTGAAAATGATTGAAAAATTAGACAATTTATTGCTACTTTTTAAATTTCATATTATAACTAAAAAATTGATCATATTTTTTTTGACTTTTTTTTGGTAATTAATTCTTTTATGAATACAAACAAATCTACAATTATCTACCTAAAGGGTAAATTACAAGACACATGTAATACTATTCAAATTACGTAATTTGTAATAAATTATTTTATAGGCATGTATTAAATAAATTATTAAAAATCAAGCATTTTAAATAAATTATTTACTAAATTAAAATTAAAAATTATATGTTAATTAATATTAATAAATTTAGCATATTTTTATTAAATATGTAAAGTACTCATATAAATTAAGATATTATGAACTCACTATTTTAAGTGCCTGTTTGGATGAGCTTATATTAGTAGAGCTTTTATCAGTAAAGTTTTTATTAGTAGAGCTTTTCTGAGAAAAGCTTTTTCAAAAAGCTAGTTGACTGTTTGGCTGTCAATTAAAAAAATAGCTTTTTTGAAAGAGCTTCATACAATAGACTGTTTGGTAACATAAACATAAAAAGCACTTTTATTAATTTTAAGTATATTTTATTTTATAATAAAAATTATTTATGAATATAAATAATATTTAAAGTATATTAAACAATATGCAAAGTACAATATATTATGTTTATTATTAATTAATTAAATAAAATATTATAATTAATTAATTAATTACATTATAATTAATTAAAAATAATTAATTAATTAGTTACAACATAATTAATTAAAATATTGTAATTAATTAATTACAATATTTTTTACAAACCAACCACTATCAATAATAATGATAAATCGACTGAAACAATTCAACTTTTTAATGATTGCAAATTCTTCGAAGGTCATCAATATACACTGCCTTTCTTTTGTAAATTTTTACGAAAATACTGTTTTTGTGATTCAAATTTGTGACCTTATGATCACAAAAAAGTATTACATCGTACCAACATCACCTTAGAATTTCAACCACAGAACCATTGACAAGGGGAAAATATTCAGGAAGAAGATAATTATTAAACAATGACACAAGTAAGCATTGATAGAATATGAAGCTATGGCCTAATTTTGACAAATTAAAATCAATTAATCTAGATGAGAAATAAGTTTTGTGCAGTGCATTTACTTAGACTACAAAATACTACATCTTTGTTGGTTTTTTATTTGATTTCCTTTTGATCGATTTCAACTTTTTGTCAGGACCTGTTGAGTTTTACAAGGGAATGATTACATTCGGTTAAAAATGTGGTCTTGTTATAATTGGAAACACCTAACTTGTCATGTGTTACATGCTCATGACTCTTGATGAAACCTCTAATTCACCCTCCTGCAACTCCCTGTCTGTTGCCTCACCATTTTCCTACAGAACACATTCAGGCATATTATGTTAGCATAAATGAGATCAAACATACATAAGAGAGTAAACCAACAAGAGGGCTTATAATCCAAATCTCAAACATAAAGTACACTGCCCTCCAAGCAATTGGAGAGATCCGAGAATATGGATGTCTACAACATTACCCCAGATTCCTTTGAAAGATATCGATCCAATGAAACTTCACCACAAAAAATTTTTCCACCACCGCCAGGAGCATTTAAAGAACCTACAGACTCTTCATCAACTAAAACTGCATCGTTCCTGTCGCTTCCTTTCTATGTACCTATAAACACTTGCCATCAAATTTGTACTTAAAATCAGTAAAAAAGAGTTGGCAGGTAAGTTGCATATCCTTCTTTTTGCTTGCCAAGTTACGTAGAGGAGTGCAAGCATTTGAAAGACAGAAAACAAAGAGCTTCAAGACAAAATAAATTCTCTGCTGATTCCCACCAGAAGAACATCATTCCAATTTATTAGCAGACATCAGTAAATTTATGGTAGAGTAACCAAAAAACAGATGTCTCATTTGTTTATTACCAGGACGTTGACACTCACAATACTTAGTAAACTAAGATCCTTTCTTAACACACTAAAGGATGAGACATTGAATGAACCGTGTAAGCTCTACTCAAACTTAACCTGAACAAGACCCCTCTTACGTATGCCATTGCAGAAAACTAAGCTTCTGCAAAATGGAAGCTTAAGAATTCACACCCCAAATACACGCTCATCAACCCCCATACCTTCACAGTTCTTGCAGTACTGGTAATACAGCACGTTAATCAAACAAAAACCCAGATCACAAAGCATCACAAAGACTTAAGATAATATGAGAAAAATCAATAATAAATAAATAAATTGCTAAATAGTAAACAGTAAAAAGGACATAACGATATTTCGTTCAATGACTATCATAAACAAACCTTCGAAAAGAAGCAGAGATCTCCTTAGCTTTCTTTAACAGACCAGTCCTTCTCTTAGAGAACGTCGGATGAGCTCCTCCTGGGTGGGTGAAACAAAGCAATAATTTACGTCAATTTGAAACAAAACACCGATTCAATTTGAAGTTCTGATTTCCAAACGATAAAAGATGACGTGTAGAAGTTGGGATCTGTACGGCAATGAAGATTGAAAAGAATTTACACATAGAATGTTTTTTTTTTCCGTAAATTAGTAGAAAAAATAAATAAAAGATCTAGAAAATCAACATCAAACGATATGATACAGGGGAAATGTTCAGATAAAGAGAAAATCGCAGTTGAAGAGAGAGAATAGATAATGAAGAGAAGAGTTGATTTATTTGGGTTTTCGGAGAAAAAAAGAAGGAGAACATAAATTGCAACATAAAGGAGGAAATCGAGATCAAAGAAAAACTCTAACCATAAACGGAATTGACAAGATCGTAGAGCAGAGGCGGAGAGAACAGAGGAATTTTGGTTTGAGTTGGAAGAGAGATTTTTAAAACGTCTGATGTTATAAACGTAAACGTCGGAAATAATAAAAGTAAAATCTACCCCAAAAAAAAAAAGCTTAAATAAGGGGCTTTTTTGAAAAGTTTTAAATTTGAACTTTTTAAAAAGTTGTATTTTATCTTTTAAAAAAGTCATTTTTACTTAAAAAGTGCTTTTAAATTTTACGACCAAATACTTATTTTTCTTCAAAATGATTTTTGTGGTGGAAAAAAGTGTATTTTCATCTTTCAAAAGCTCAACCAAATAAGTGCTAAAATTATTTAGTAAAAAATTGGGATCAATTATTCACATATATAATTTCTAATTACAATAACAACAATAATAATAATAATATCTACCGTCCTTATTAGAAAGGGAGAAAGAGACAAGACTTGCAGTTGAAAGTAGTCACCTCAGCTGCTCTCCGATGACCCTCCGATGACTCCTGATGACTTCCAGCTGCTTCCTTTCCATTCCCAGGCATCCTTCCCTGTTCCCTAGCCTTTTATTTTTCTTCACCTTTTCCTCTGCCCCTTAATCCCTTTCTCCTCTTGGCGTTTCTGCTGGTTCAACAGATTTGCTTCCCTTCCTCTCAGATCTGCTTCCCCCCCATTTTCTTTCCTCCTTTGTTGTTCCTGTTCCTCTTCTCCATTTTCCTACTCTGACTAGTTTCTTCCCCTATCCCAGATCTGTTTCTTTCTTCTCATCCTGCACTCTTTCCCAAACCTTCACAAATCTCATCCAGTTTATTTCCATACTTCTCTCTTACCTGCCTTCTGTTTGCTTCTCTCTGCATCTTCTTCCCATCCTGCATTCACAAACCCTCATTCCTTTCCAACCCTTTGCAATCTCAACCAGTTTACTAGTTTTCCTTTTCCTCTCTCTTACCTTCCCTTTGCCTTGCTCCATTTCTGCCCTCTGCTCCTGTCTCCCTCATTATTTTTCTCTGTTCTTTCCTCTTGTCCCTGTCTGGTCTGCACACAAAAGATAGCTTTATATAAAAATTTTTCTAGCTCCCTTAACTATGAACCCCCCCC
>JANZXV010000212.1:2301471-2319171 GCA_027576455.1 Erythroxylum roigii | reverse complement strand
ACTTCTATATAATTGATTATATAGAATAGGAATGACTGAATGAGGGTATATTCACTGAACCGGTGGCTAACCGGTTCGACCAATACCGGTTTAACAGGTCAATTGACCGGTTTTTACCGGTTCGAACTGGTTTAATTGAGAACTGATTTTTAGGAGTCAACCGGACCGGATAGCCAACTGGTCACCGATTGAACCGGTCGAACCGGCCGGTCCGGACCGGTTTTTAAAACCATGGTTGGAAAGAACTAACGATGATATGCTATAAAAGTCAAAGGGTGAATGGTCAACGACTTAACATCATTTTGTTTTAAATTAAAAGATAAAGTTAATATGAGCAAAGTAAAATTACATATATACCTTCTTGTTCCAATCCTTAAAATAAACTAAACTTATTTTAAAATCAAAATTCTTATAGAAAATACCAATTTTAAGATAATTTGTTTAATTAATTAATTACAATATGGCCGCGTGTATTAAATAAAAAGCAAAAAGCTTAAACAAGGAATATTATCATTGATCAAGCAAATGGAGCAATATGCCATTACATGAAAATTTTTGTACCAAAAGATAATTCCAATACCACAATCCATTTGGAAGCCGACTTTGGAATCTCCGGAATTACTAACATATTCCACTGTCAGACTACAAAAGGGTGTCTTTCCAATTCTGAAAGCACATTCTTAGTTTGCTGTTATTGTCTAGAGCTGAGTTTTCTGTCATTAGTTCAGAAACGATGAAACTTGATATTTTTAGTACTTTTCTTCTATTGCTCGTTACACTTGCATTACTACATGCTGCTACTGCCTCCAAAAAAGTAGGAACTTGCTGGTGTCACTAATGGATATTCATTTTTCTAACGTACTTGGTTGGGTCGGATATATCGGGCCCAAGTCCAATCTCACAGGCCGATCGATCAGTCTCACCCCATAGATTGATTTGGGCTTAATCCACACATTCACAGCCCGTTAGCATGAGGAAGCCTCCCATGCACGAACGTGAGAGACGTAAAGACCTAAAACCTAGCAAGAAATTCTATATAAGGTATCACCTTCTCTTAACAGAGGCATGCCGTCTAAAACTTAGCTTTTTCTCTGCATTCTAGGAACCCTACCTCCACCAAATCACTAACTTGAGCGTCGGAGGGGCCAATCGGGATCTCACCCCCGACGTGCCTTCCTTGGTTTTGCAGGTGTTTTCTACGTGAAGATCATCGCAGGAGGTTGCCAATCAATGGATCCAAACGGTAACGCACCGTTCGGCCAGAATCCGACCGAACCAACAAGTACCCTCAGATTCGACAAAAATCCAAGTTCTACAGGAAGCTTGCGAGTCAAATTGTTGTTACCAACATCTAGTATTTGCAGGTTAGAGCAAAGTGAGACGTTCACGGGGATTTCACCGATGAACTCGTTGTACTGAAGGCGTAGCATCTGCAACCTGAACAGAAGTCCCAATTCTGGAGGAGTACGATCACTAAAACTGTTGTTTTGCAGTTTTATCACCCTCAGAAAACTCATGTTCCCGATGTGAGGAGCTAACCTGCCTACCAATTCCCAAGCGGTTAAGTTAAGCTGGACGACTCTCTGGTGCTTGCGTCCACAAGTAACACCAAGCCAATGGCAGAAATGCGAGGATTTATTCCATGACTCGAGCCTCCCAAAAGGATCATGCTCAATTTGATCCTTAATGGCTAGCAGAGACAATCGATCTCTCTCATTTCCTGGAAGAAATGAGATGCAAAGAGGAAGTTGAAATGCCAGCAGTATGAAAAGTAAACACGAAGTGCCTGTATTCATATTCTTGCAGTTCTGTTGCAGAGTTGAACGTAGTTTGATACTTATCAAACCGCCGCCGCCGCCGCCACCAACGAAATGTCCATGATTCAATGTACCCATTGTGCAGATTCAAGTGGAAGACTTTTGACGTCTCAGTTCTTGACACAATCCCTGACTTCTGCTCCTTGTGGTATCTTGGGACTGTAGAGACTTAGAGTGGACGACTTCTGACATTTTAATTCTATGCTTCAGTGGACACCTTGGGTCAACTGCAACACTTGCTGTGGACTTGGAAGTGCCATGGACTGTACATTTTGATTGTAAGTGCAGGCACTATCATGTTTTAAGTGTAAATTAAGGTGAGGTTTGCTGAGTGCTTCAAAATTGTCGTCTAAATGATTGTTCCAGTCAAAAGGATCAATCATTTTCCTCATCAACCAAACCAGCCAAATGGTTTGAGTTATCTTTTGAACGGATTGGACCGAAGACAATTCATGAACTAGGTTTGAAAGATGAAACTTTATTGGTTTTTTTTTTTTTTTTTTGCAACGGATAACTTCCATCTAATATGGAATTTAGAAGGAATTCAGTGCTAAATGCCACAAAAAAAAAATTATTCCTTCCACTGACAAATCTCAAGCTTCATTCATACAGAATCCTAGACAAGTCCAACTACTAGAACAATAACAGTGTACAAGACCATTTGGATTCTCAGCCTCCCTAGTAGCTATTGCATCGGCTCTATAAATTCCTAGAAGAAAGGCCCTCCCAAATGGTTCGCCAAGTCGATATGACAGAATAAGTTTGTCACATAATATATGTTCTCTCACACAACTTGACAATCAACTTATAGAAGTTCAAAACCAGTGAGGCGCCAATCAGCAATAATTGGCTTCATAACAAAAAGATTGGAGGATGCCATTAAATACATAGAGAAAGTTGACAATTTATATGTGTAATCCTCGGAACAATCTTACTGGCTTAAGGAGAGTAGACGTTTAGTTCCTATTCTTCTTTTTCTGAGTCTGTCTGCAATGATGAACGCCAGTTCAAGTGACTGAGAAGCATTAAGCCTTGGATCACAATGTGTGTGATAGCGCGAGCTCAAGTCATCAAAAGTGACTGTTCGAGATCCTCCGATGCACTCAGTCACATTCTGCCCCGTCATCTCTAGATGAATTCCTCCAGGATGGCTTCCTTCTTGTTCATGAACATCAAAGAATGCACGAACCTCGGCCTGGAAACCAATTCAAATTTAACTCAGAGGCCTATAATGATGCAAGATAATTACAACTTTCAAGAGGATACAGTTGATAGTCCTCTTTTTCTTGCTCTCAGAAGGTTTCTTGTGATTGATACGATAAACTTGAAGCACTAAGTTAAGACCGTAAATTCAAAACGTTAGAATTTCCAGTCGAACGTAGTTCTTTCTCAAATGCACAAGATGGACAAAGCTGACACACTCCGATGTCCGTTTGTTGGTAAAATCATAATCAAGGAATGTGTCAGGTGCTTGATATCTTGAAAATTATATTAGTAATGAACCAAATTTGTTTTGCTGAATATATCATTAGTGACCTATGGTAATTTTAACCGAAAACATAGGAGCCCGATCATACCAAAATTGCATCGAAAGGACGTGTCTTGAGTCCACAGGGAGCCTTAATAGTGTTTCCATGCATTGGATCACAAACCCATGTCACAATCTGCCCTGCCCTGCGGACTGCTCGGATCAAGTGGGGCAGCTTGACTCTCATGTTCTCAGCACCCATTCTGCAGATAACTGTTATTCTTCCTGGCTTGTTGTTGGGGTTCAAGATTTCGATGAGCTTAACTAGCTCCTTTGGATCCATCTTTTGGCTCACCTGCATCAGAAATGGTACTTTCAGCTAAAACTTCTTGCGGGGACATGACCAGATACAAAACACCGATGGATCTCGCAACAGGATTGGACATGAAAGCAACATACATTGAGAAATTGCTCTTTAGAACAAATTTCAACACAGATATGTCAGTTTCAACTACATTACAAGGTGAATAAATTGGAATCACCCCATCTAAAAGAACTTTAACCCACAAGTATGAATGCCAACTTTTCATGTTATTTTACCAATCAGGCATACCTAACGACTTCAGGATACAGTTCATGGTGGTAAAAAGTAAACCATGTATGATTACTCATCAACAAATATTGTTTATTAGTCACCTAAGAAGTCAGTACAGAACCATTAATTAGTACCAAATAGAAGCACTTAATCATAAAAAGTTGTATTTTAAGACCTTGATGCCAAGAGGGTTGGAAATTCCTCTAAGGAACTCAACATGGGCACCATCAAGCTGACGAGTTCGCTCTCCACACCAAAGCATGTGAGCAGAGCAATCATAGTACTGACCAGAAGTGGAATCCAGTCTTGTAAGGGCTTGTTCATAGGGCAATAGCAAGCACTCATGTGATGTCCAAAAGTCAGTCGTTGTCATTATAGGATGTTCCACTGTAAGTCCTGCAGCAGCCATGAATCCCAAGGCCTCATCTACACGGTGAGCCAATTCTTTGTACCTAACAGATAAGCCAACAGCACCAATGTTAAGCAAGCAAATCACTTATATACATCTGATGAACTTAATCCAACAGACAACTCGGTAAAAGGAAGTTTCGTAATGATTTAGATTCACAAATTTGAAAAGATCAAAACGAGACCATACCTGTCTCCCTGCTCGCTGTGCTCTGCGAAATCAAGATTCCACTGAGTAACTCTCTGCATTGCAGCATACCCTCCAGTAGCAAAGGCCCTAAGAAGGTTAAGAGTTGCAGCAGATTGGCAATAAGCTCTTATCAGCCTCTGGGGGTCAGGAATCCTTGACTTTTCGTCGAAAGAATCTCCATTAACGTTGTCCCCTTTATAACTTGGCAGTTTCACTCCATCTTTCTCCTCAAAAGGATCTGATCTAGGCTTTGCAAATTGACCAGCCATCCTCCCCACCTCAAATAAACAACCAGGATTTCTCAATCATTGGAACCCTATTAATTTCTAGCAATCTTAGGCAATAAATGCACATAATTTAGAGGGGAAAAGACAGATTTAGATGAATATGAACAAATATACTCTTAAATAAGACTTTCAAGGATTCTCGGGAGAAAAAATAAATAAAATTCAACAATCAAGTAACCCTTAGACTTGATAAAAGTCACCATTGTTTCTCCTCAACTTTAAGCACCCCAAACTGAACTAAAAGAATCTCCAGGATCCAGGAACAGAGAATTGAAATAAACTCGAAGGCATTGCAATAAACAATCTCAAGAGATCTAACCTTAATGACAGGCATTTGACCACCAAACATAAGCACAACACTCATCTGAAGCAGAATTCTGAAAGTATCCCTTGTATTATTAGCACTAAACTCCTTGAAACTCTCAGCACAATCACCACCTTGCAACAAGAACGCATTCCCCATAGCTGCCTCTGCGAGCCTCTCCTCCAAGTTTCTAGCTTCTCCGGCGAAAACAATAGGCGGGAAGGCTTCAATGGTCTTCAACACGGATTCAAGCTCATTGGCATCAGGATATTCAGGAAGTTGCAAAGCTTTCTTCGTTTTCCATCCATCCAACGTCCACTTCCCGGATCCTGGTGTCAGAACGGACTCCTTCACGGCCACCGGATTCTTCGCCGGTTCCGCCGCGTGGACGGCGGCGACTGAAGGAACCGCTCCCCGTTTCTGGGTCGTAGGTGCGCGAGAGAAAGTGGGCAGTTGCTGGTGGTGGTTGTTGTTGGGCTGTTGAAAGAGCATGTGGCTGTTGCTGTAAAGAGACTTGGAGGAAAGAGTTGTCATAGCCATAATTCTCAAGACTGAAACTCCCTCGCAACCCTCTTCCTTCCCTCTCCTTTTCCGAGCTCCCAAACAGGGTTTTGTCGGATTGGTTAAGAGTAGACTCGCTCTGAGAGAGATGCGAAGAGAGAGGAGAGACTTTATATAGGGGTTTACGTTAGGCAGAAATTGGAGGCTTGTGAAGTTCCAACTTCCAACAGCAAAATAAGGGAGTTGAGATTACAGGGGTATATTGGTAAAATTTATTGGGTAGATAGACAAGACACGTGAGGAACTCTATAGTTTAACAGTTTAAGGTTAAGAGTCACGTGGGGACGAGGTTAGCAATAGCACGTTGCGAATCTTCACCAACCCCGTGGCTCACATGCTTTATCTTCTATGTACGCATTAAACAAGTTACGGAATTTATATACTGCAATATAAATTAAATATTTAAAATTTTATTTTATTTCTGCATTAAATATACTATTATCAACTCTACAAAATTACGACTTATTGAATTCATCTAAAAAATTAAATTATACTATAAAAAATTTAAAATGTAAAAATAATTCCTCAAGAAAACCGAATTGTAGAATACCTGAAAAGCTATGAAATGATGAGGTATACATTGGCAGAAGTTACCTGTTAAAAGTTAAAACCCATTTTCCTTCTTTCTTATAATAATGTGTCAAGTGTGTAATTTGTATTCAATAATTTAAAAATGGGTTAATTAAGAAAAAGAATTTAAACTTTTGTCAAATTTTTAATTATAGCCTGAACTTTAAAAATTAATAATAAAATGTCCAAAATTTTAAATTTTTTAATTTTAACCTGAACTTAAAAAAGTAATACTAGAATGCTCAAATTTTTAATTTTTTGTCAATTCTATAACAACGTCGGTGTTTTCATTAAATTTCTGACGTGATTTGCTACATGTTTCAAAAACCTTAATTATTAATACACGCTAGTTTAAATTAACACAATAAATGAAGATTAATAAAACGACGTTGTTTTATTACATAATTAAAATGACGTCATTGTTTAAAAATGACCTAAATCAAATTACACAGTTTTGACAACCTTACGCTTTGATTTTATTTTTTCCTTCGTTTTCAGTTTGTTCTTTCGACATCCTCGCCTTTCGATTATCATATTATATAGCTTTAACGTCCTCACATTAAGTGCATCAAGAGAACAAACTAAAAACGAAGAGTTTACTGGTGTAGTATGATGCAATGCGAGATTAGTCTTAAGCGTCTAAAGAACAAACAAAAAATAAAGGACCGAGGGTATTAGGAGAACAACAAATAATGTCATGCTAGAATTAAAGAAAATTAAAATTTTGGATATTTTACTGCTACTTTTTAAAGTTCATGCTATGATTAAAATTTGACGAAAAATTAGAGGTTTTTTTAATAATTAACCCTTAAAAAATAAAATCGATTTAGTCAATTTATTCGTAAAATTTTTGAACAAGTTAATCTTTCATTTTGATTTTTAACTTTCTGTTAATTTACTTTAATAATCTTCAGCGTTAAAAACCTATAGATTTATTAATTGATTGATCGGTTTTTATAAACTAATCAAATTTTATAAATTAAAATAAACTAATAATTATTTATTTAACAACCTCATTTTTAATTAAAATTTAAAATTTTTATATATGAGGATAATCATCTTCGACCATAATTTAAACTTTTAATTTTATTTAATTTATTAATAATTTTATGACACCTTAATACTAATTAAATTTGTAAACTTAATTTTTTTTCTTAATAGTTATGATTTTAAAAACATTTTCATCATTTAAGAGACGAAAAGATGCCAACATGTTCCTGATCGACGCACAAATTAATGTCAGTTTTGAACATGCCCAAAAATACTTAACGTTAGACCAAAAAAACGTTAAAAACATTATAGTGGTTGTTAGTGTTTAGTTTTCAAAGTGGCAATCACCTTTCCTTGTCACCGTGAAAGGCAAATTTGGAGAAAATGTGAAGCACGTGGATTAAGTCCAATTATTGCAAAGAAACATCCAACGTATCGATGATTACATGCTCCAAGATGTGCGGATCCGAGAAAGGAAACAAATGTCCTAAATTGAATGGTAAACGGTTAAATTTTAAGTGAGTTATATAAACTTGAAGTAAGAGATAGACATTGATGATATATATATATATAATTTAATAAATTATTTAATAGTAGATTTATAATAAATTTGATGTAATTGATGATTTGTAGATATTAATGTAGTCTAAACTTTTTATTTCCTAATTTTAAGTGAGTTAAATAAATTTGAAGTAAAAGATATAAACTTTTCTTTTACAAATAATAATTTATAATTTAATAAACTATTAACAAATTAGTGAACTAGAGATATATAATAAATTTTGTGTATATGAAGATTTGAAGATATTAGTGTATTTTAAGTTTTGTCTAATTTTAAGTGAGTTATATAATGTTTAAATAAAAGATATAGAATTTTTTATATTTTAAAAAACTTTAGAAAATCTCTTAATTTTAAAATTTTTCTAATTTTTATTTAAAAAATCTCTCTTCTATTTGTTTATAAAAAATAATAACTAAGCTACGTCAATTAGTCAATTTTTAACATAGTAATCTAACTTAATTATTAAATCTAGACAAATTAATAATTTAGTATAACTCAATTATAATAAATTATTAATTTATATCATATTTAGTTATTCAATTCTAATTTAAAAACTGGGTTGAATCATTATAGAAACATTATTTGATTATTCAAAATTATAATGAATTAAAAATTTTCCAAAATTATTTAAACTATAAGAAGGTTTTATTTTTTTATATTGAGATTCAAACTTTATAACTTTTTGTGAATTCGATAAATTATTCTATCAGTTGGACCACTCAAGAGCTAATGTTTGGGTTATTTATTGCAAGACACCACATGTGTTTCACACCATAATGTCTTTTGGTGATTACAATGCTTCAATGGGGGCAGGTGGGATTTGATAACCACATGGACTAACCAGTATATTTCATTCATTAATTTGAAGGCCCACTGTGTCTGTAACTTGGTCCCAACTTCCCAATAATGTGTCACGCAGGGCTAGTCACTTGAGGTCCCAACTTCCCAATAATGTGTCACGCAGGTCTCCAAAATTCGTACTACCTTTATTTCTGGCGGAATCTTTTTGGTGCCCACAGGTTGCATCAGTCCGTAGATCCTCTCTTTGTGACATTAAAGTGGTCTGATGTGAACCTGAGGACTTATTTTTTTTTTTCAAAATTTTACAAAACGGTATCGTTTTTTTTTACATGTCAAGTCTCGGATCTTAAGTTGGGCTGTTTTGGGCAACTTGAGGTCCGATCAATCTGAACTTGGCCTACTAACTTCGGGCAACGTAGAGTCATATTAAGACCAATTGTCATATTTATTATTAGAGATAAAATTAATTTGATTTAATTTAATTATAAGTTGACAATTAAAATTAAAATAATTAACTTTTAATTTGAATTAAAATTCATTTTTTATTTATCTCTGTTGTGAATAATCTCTCAACAGAATACATTTCGATTTAGAAAAAGAGAGAGGAAAGAATTAAAGAAATACATAATACCTAATTTATACACAATAAAGCAAAGTTTGCTCCTCAAAACGACACGTAGTAGATTATTCATAAACGAAACCCTGAGGTTAATCGACGTCGACATCGGCTGTAGTTCGTGAGTTAGAGAGCCATGGAAGTGCTGAGAAAGCTTGAAGAAGTGCAGAGAATGTTGACGTTCATGGAGTCCCGTGGCTTTGTTCGCTGTGGCAATCACGACTCCGATCGCTTCCTCGCCAATCTCATGCTACTCTTGGTAGTACAAACGCATTTCTTTCTTTTGAATAGAAGTTTCCTTCATTTTGTTTTTGTATGTGATTCTTGTGATTGTACAGATACAACCATGCGGCGACCTCGACCTGAATCGCAAGTGCACTTTGATCGCAGAAACTATCCCAAAAGTAATTCTCTCTGATTCCTGTTACTTTGTGCATTTTATGAAATGCTTGTTAACATAACTTGTTTTGCTGTTTTAGCAGATTTCTCTGTCTTTTCTGGAGGAGGCCCATCTCTTTTTCAATGCCCAAGTTCCATTGCAAGCCCGAAACGAAGTTACAGGTATCTGTTTCCTTCTGTTTCTCCAACCATTTCCGATGTTGTGTTTCGTCCAAGAGCATTTAGCTTTTATCGGTTGCAGGCTTTCGACAAAGTTGCGTTGGAGGTGATGGAAACGAGAGCCTTCCGATTGGTGGAAGTGGAATTTGCGTCTTTTCCCAAGGAAATTTTGTAGATACAGCTCTTGTTGGATTGGATGCTATGCGAAGAGCGAATTCTACTCTTGAGGACTTTGTAAGTGAATGCATTTGCTTTCCAGTTTCTGTTTATTTACTTGGGGAATTCAGTGAGACAAACTTGAAAGCAGTTCTAGTTGATGAAAACGAAGTATGTGTGTGTGTGTCCTCTTTTTATCTTGTGGGTGGAATTTTCTGTATCCAACTATTTAGATGAAATGTCTCACTTTTAGCTCCCAATTTGCAGTGCAGATCTTACTTTATGTTTCATGGTATGGATGAAAAGAGCCCGCAGACGATATTCAAATATCTACCCGTCCTTGTGTTCACTGAAAGTTACATTTATCAGGTGACAAATGGCTGATACTTGGTCATGGGGTTTTCAAATGTTTTTGCATAATTTCCCTTATAGTCCATTTTTGCCTGCAGATGGATAGTCTGAATGAGGAGATAGTTAATATGTCAAATAATGGAGCTTCTTATATAGAAACTGCAGATATGTTGGTAATGAGATTTTGGAGTCATTGCCACCTTGTTCTTTGTCACTGCCTTTCCAGGTTTCAAGTTGTTAATGTCATTCAATTTCTAGTGTAGGACACAAATGGTTGCTGGACTTCTAAAGTTATTAGCATGTTCAAAAGTGATCCTTTCAGGCCTCTTACAAGTCAACTTGAAAATCTTGGCCTTATGACACAAAGGTAAAATAAGTGTTGCTAACCTTCTCTTCTTGTGTAAGAGAAGGAACTTTAGATCTTAACTAAAGTTCTTTTTTCTTTACTCTGCAATGGGTTAAGGATAAGGGAGGAATTATGGCATGGAGAAGAGTACTGGGCTTTAGAAAGAAAGCTTTGTTCTGCTCTTAGCAATAAAGAGGAGGTAAATCATCCTTGTTTGGGATTGTTATTTCATTCTCTCGTTTCAAATTTTATGTGTTTATCATTTAGAAAGCAACACATTCACAGTGCCATTTTTGACCATGACCATCATAACTATAAAATCTTCTTAGAGATATCACAGTGTCCTACGAACATGAAATTATACTCTAACCCTCTGTGCATTAACAAAACAATGACGTACAATGGAAACTAATGATTAGGTTTTTAGCTTCTCCACCGAATCAGTTTAGAGTATTTAACCCTCCATAATGTATGTATTATATTATCGTTTCAGGTGATTACCAATTGATCTTTCCTTTTCTTATAGTTAATCTCTTCTGAATTAAATAAGATTACTATAATGCTACAACTTCTATCCAGTAGAAAGTTTTCAAGCAATTCTTTCTCTAGTGATTCCAAAGACTAGGTTAATATTAGAAAGCAGCTGAATTTGATTTTCCTTTCTCATAAGAATTAACTTGGTTTTCAGATCTCTTTGGAAGATGTTATGAAAGCTATACATCTGAAATCGTTTGATTACAGAGTACTGAATCTTCTCCTTTACAAGTTGAGAGGAGAAAAGGTAATTCCGTGTTCTGAGAGGTAACTTGAAAACATGTTGTCTGGTTATTCATCTTTACTGGTGAGATGGGAATGTGTTGATAATTACATGTAACCTGAAAACATGTTCTCAACTCAGTAATCTGAGCTGGACCACTGGTGAGATTGCTACATGATGTTATTGAATTCTTCTTGACACTTTATTCTTCAATATCTTGCCAAATCAAGCCCATCAAAACATTGTATATAAGGACCTCCAATTTGGTGGCGAGTTTGACCAGATGATTATTGATAATAGCTTGTCCTTTTTCCACTTCATTCAAAAGGACTCTTTTGATAGAAAAGGGCCCAATCATTTCAACTATCAAGCTTTATCATCACTCTGATATCAAGATATTTGTAGCTTCTTGTTCGCACGTCTGGACATAGTACCAGTATATTGTCTAATTGAAGTGTTTTTTCCCTTGAAGCTGTTCTGAAGGTTAATGACTTGCATATGGAGTTCCTATCCATTTCAGAGTTTCTGGTGGAAATGTCTGATGATCTGTGAGTGCTATCTATTATGTACTTGACAATTTTTGATGTACTGCTTTTGTTGTCATCAATTGGATGAAAGTAAATGAACTATTCCTCTTCTTCAATGAGTGACTTGTGCACAAGACCAAAAACAAAAAAAACTTTGGCCATGTTCACATCTTCCAAAGTAACATTGGCTTACATGAACTGCTTGCCACCATGAAATCCTCTAGCGGAATTTTTGAAATTTCTAAATATCTGCTTGCGAAAGAACTTGTACTATCAGTATCTCAACTTTCTTGCATGAACTCTCGACATTCCATGTTTCCTGTTTCAAAGTTCTCTTCTCTGTGTGATAAGATACTGTTGTGGGGTAACTGATGCTCTAACTGACCAATTTTTGGTGCATATGCCAAGAATTACTGGTTTAACTTCTGGGCAGCTGACTCAATGATGTAGGTTTGACTATGAGGTATGCTCATCCATTTGCTTGAATTTAGGTACATCTGCCTCCCTTAATTTGTTGATGCCTTATTGCATGAAATTTTTTGTTCTTATGCAGGATGATGTTATAGAAAATAATTTCAACACTTTGCGCATGTTTGTCAGAATATATGGTCCTTCATCAGCTCCATCTATGCTGGTGAGTAATCCAAGCAGCAATGTCGCTGTTGTGTGGACATTCAGAAAATACATTTTCTCTTTAATTTATATGCTACTATATATATACTCTTGTAAGATTTGGAGTTTATTAGATATATCCTTTTCCTACCCTCTCTGCATTTGTCTTATTTTTCCTACTCCACAGAGAGAAAGAGAGACAGGGTTGTATTTGTTTCAACTGGGAGGCAAAAGTTCACAGGCTTTAAATCCGGGGTTGTTCCCTCTGCTTGTGGACATTATGTGACTGTGAAAGAATGAAGGTGTTTCTGGATAGAACTAAGTATAGACCTGTGAATATTATGAACCTCAAGCAGGTTTACATTGACAGAAGTTACCGTTCCTTCCAAGTTGTTTACAAAAGATTACCAACCAATACGACTCAGTGATCACATTGCTGTTATTTGGTGGTGGTACATTGATACTGGAAGGCCGATATCGGGAGCCATTCAGTTTCTGTTTCTTGTATTCTGATGTGATTTTCTAAAATAGGTAAGTACATCAACTACAGATGCAATGATTTCTAATAAACTTTTTCGTTATTTCAATTCAGGCAGCATGCATTAGTGATGCTGAAAAGAAGTATGACACCTTGCTGAAAGCCTTGGACCCTCAGCTCTCCTTCAATTACGAGAGGCGATGTGCAGAAGCCACCAAAGAAGGTAAGATACAACTGCATCCAAGTTTTGGTTGAGAGAAGTTAGTCCTTCTCGTCCTTAGGCTTACGTGCATTCAACCGTGAAACCTAGGTGGAAAGGTTTCTGGACATACACTTGGAACATGGAATATACCACCTCTGATTTTAGACGAAGAATCATATCGATCAAATATTTCGAGTTCCAAATGATGCAAATACCAAAATTTTCAAGTGATATGTGGGCCAAATTTTGTGTCTAGTTTTACAAGAGAGAATTCTCCATGAAGCCAATGCATGACCAGTAGGTGAGGCACTGTGAAGGTTTAAGCACACCATGACTTAGCAGCAAGGTGGAGAAAATGGTGTACCATGTCCAGATCATCACTGCCTACACCTGTTTTTTCCCCCCCTACCCCTTGCAGTACTAAATTCATAAAAAAGGTTACTGATTTTCATTTTCTTGTCCTTAACATCAATAGTCGAGTACGTTGAAGTCTTGAATTTGATACCGCAATGATAGTGTATTATGTAATACACACACGTGATCACAGGGCTCAGGCTCAGTGGTCCTGATTCCTGATTTGCAGGTTTTGCTCATGGGAAACCTGTGATGTCCTGAAATTATTTTACCAGAAAATGAATGAAATATCTACAACACCCATCAGAGGGGTTGTAACTGAGATTGATGAATCATTTTTGTGGAAAGAAAGAAATACATATGGAAGAGAAGGAACTTTTGTCACCAAAAAGCACTGACCTTGGCACTGGGAGGACCCCATTGGAGACACCGCAGAGAAGGTGAAATGTCCATTTCGTAAGTACCATATAGATGGCTTTAACAGATTTAGCATGCATCATCACCTTTGAATTCTCCCTCACATGTGGCCTGTGGAATGATGCCGGAGACAGTCGTACCTTGTCCCTCGCTTTCTTATTTTTTTAATAACATAGTACAACTCCGCATAATTTATCACTAATATGTATAATATTATACAAATTATGTATTTTAAATAAATTATTTAACTAATTAAGGCTATGTTTGGTTGGGAGCTTTATAATGAAATTGGGAGCTTTATAATGGAATATAATATTATTCCATCGATAGAGAGAAAGTTTTATAATGAAATGTGACGAAAGAAGAGTGTTTCATATTATATTTTATTTCTTTCTAAATAGTAAAAATAGAAAACTTCCAATTTAGAGGGTTTAGGATGAAATATAAAATGATAAACATTATATAATATTACATTATAAACTTTTCATCATTCAACATTTCATTATATTACATTATCAAATTTTTTATCTCTCTCAAATAATAATTTTTTAATATCACATTTATTTATGTATTATTTCATTCAATTTCATTATAAACTTTACGTCCAACTAAACATAGTCTAAATTGTTATTCACTTCAATTTGTTATAGAATTTTTTTTTTCAAAATTTTAAGTAAATTGTAATTTTCCTTATTGAAATTCAACAACAATAACACAAGCCGAATTTTGGACCGAGCTATTTGGAATTTAGGATCAATAATGAATATCATTGATCTCTTTAGTGCAACCCTGCATTGATTAAGGAATCAATAAACATAATGTGTCTACTTTGCGAAAAGAAAACATATGTTTGCTAACTGGATACGCATCCAAGCTTTCCAAATGTCAGATTATTCATCAGAACCTGTTAACGAGTCAAACGTAGTACTTAGTTGAAACGGTGGAGGTAATTAATCGCATTTGACAAGGACATATGATTAGCTTTAATTCTGTGAGTTACACATGATCCACTTTTGACCGAACTGGGGGGTCGGAACAATCAAGGTACGTACAACATGATCGTGACTCCATATCATTGAAAAAAAATAGAAGCGATCTGTTCTTTCACATGTAATGCAATGTTTACGTGGAGGTGTCTGTGACTTGTTGACGACTATAACGTGCTTCAACTACCAACTTTCAACAAATTGGAAATGGTTTTTCTGGTTTTTGGTTATATTCTAAGTTTTTCTTTTACCATTTCAAGAATTATTGGTAATCGAGGAAAACGTGGGTCCTTAGCAGAAGTTACAAGCTTGAACTTATAGTGTCCTTCGACAACTTGCTGTATTGCTCGCAAGAACTTCATACACAGGACAGGGGTTAGAGACTTAGAGTTCACTAATCCCTGCATAATGTACCGTGATGTTCTTGGGTTGGGAGAATATTATAAAAGCTATGCAAAGTTTACATCCGCAAATCGTTAATTATTGTATTCACTGCAAAGCAATCCCAATGAGAAGAAAAGGAAGTCATTGTCAATTGTTGAAAGAGTTCTTTGTGTTATCCACTAGAAAATAATTGCTGGACCCTTTTGCTTTTAGCAAGAATTCCAGTGGACAGTCGGCCCTTGCAGGATGTTGAGACAGCACACAAGGTTATAATATAAAAAAATCTTTAAAACAAAGGTACCCAACTGAAGGAACGAGACGTAATAAGAAGTGGAGGAGTTCCCGCAATAGAAACATACTCTCGCTGTCTGAGCCACCGAAGCACCACAGCACTTGCCAGAGCACAACAAAGCAGAGATGAGAGCTCTCATAGTTAGTCACCGTCACTCACATTACGTGAAAACCTAGACTACTTTGGTTTCAAAGTTTCAACATCCGCGACATGCCCGGATGGAAAACACGAGACCTTTCAATTATACACACCCAAAACCAACTCGAGAGAAATGTACACACTCATTGTTTTTTGACTAATCACAAAAGAAACATTAATCAACATACTTAGAAATCAGTCTAAGTCTCCGACATTTCAGGAGATTTATGTGAAAATTTCAAGGACTTGATATTCCTTGTTAGGGAATATATTGGAAAAATTACTGATAGAAAGTTTTTGATTAATAATTTTATGTAAATATTTAATTCAATTTAATAAACTGACATGATCTTTTATTAAAATTATGACATTTGAAATAATAATTTTTAAAATGACAAAATAAACACATGAATAATTTTGAAAGAAATTTTAATATCAAAATTACTAACAGGAAAATATTTTCTAATAATCTTTATGCAATTTTTTTAATTTATGGAAACTTAAATACAATACAAAGAGCAAAGAGTAAGGTAGGAGTAATCGAAGCCAACAAGAACCTGCCATGGCTAAGATTGCCTTTTCTATGTTACTTGATTTGTTACCGTGAAACAACAGATATATGAGAAACCACTCCGCTCTACTCACTCACTAGGCAAGCTGTACACAGTAATTTGACAGACTAAAGAGAGACGGATGACAGTGACAGTGATGAGTTGCTTACTGCCCACCACTTTAAATTACTTCTTTCTTCTTCTTGTTACTTGAAAGCGAGAAAGAGACAAGAAAAGGAAAAAAGAAACATCTTTCAATCTTCTGCAGGAAACAGAAATTTGATGCTAAAAGCTTTCAGGACTGACACTGTTAAGAGTGAAAACATGGTTTCATGACTTTTCTAATCAGCCATTTGCATGTATACATCATGTCAAAACTTAGCACTTTGTTTGACTTGTCTCTCTACCAAGATCCTAAAGGTATAGGATAGAACTCGAGTCGGGGAGATGTTCTTCTCATGCTTGTTAGAAGCATGTTTGTATCTTTCATGTTATACAATATTGAATTGCCAGCTCAAATATACTAGTTAGTTGAAGATGGAGCAGCACGTTATAATTATACGAAGTGCGAGTAAAAGTTGGCATTCATAGCAAGGAATGGGGCTATGGGATGGGAGTGGGCTAGGTGAAGCAAAAAGAGCACAGAGAAAACAAGTGAAACTCAACAGAAAGGGCAAAAAGTTTACTGCCATTTCGCAGATATGTCAGAGTCAACCATCCCAATGTCTTCAGTATTCTGTCTTTAACTTTTCAATCCACATTTATTATAGCTTACAAAATAATAATTTGATTTATATTTTTCAAGTTGAGGGAAAACATATTTAAAAAAACTAAATTAATAAAAATATATAGAAATATTTGATGATCATCCAAAGTTAAAACTTCACTAATCATTAAATCCCTCACATTTGGAATGGATACATAATTAATAAATTGTTATGATATTTTTTAAAATTTACTCACATAAAAATGATTTTTAAATAATTAAATTAATTATATTTAATTTTAAAAAGATAGAATCAACTAGTTTAATTAAAATAATTTTTATCACGTTGACTCTAAGTTAATTTGAATCGAACCGAAAACATATCGAAGGAGTCCATTATTGTCATTAAATTTGTATTTTAAATAATAATACTTATGAAACGTTCTATATTTCTATTATAATTGTTAACTTGTATAGTCGGTAATTATTTTTTAAAATATAAAACTCAATTGATCCGACTGAACACTCAATTGATCCGATCAGTTCAATCGTAAAATCCTTGAATCGTTCAACTTTTTTGTTCAATTTTTAACTTTTCAGTTCAGTTTACTTTAATAATTTTTGTTGAAAAAAACTGACCAGTTTATTAATTAATCGATCAATTTTTTGTAAATTAATAAGTTCTTATAAATTATAAAAATTAATTAATTTTTATT
>JANZXV010000212.1:2289144-2301371 GCA_027576455.1 Erythroxylum roigii | reverse complement strand
AAAATTAATTAATTTTTATTTAATAATATATATTTTAATTAAACTTCAAATTCTTCAATCAACGAAAATAATTTTTTTCAATCATATTTTAAATTTTATTTAATATTTAACCGATTTTATGATAGTATAATATCAATAATATTTTAAATTTTTTAAGGAAAATTCTTTTTGTTGTTTTTAAATGTTTTTTTGAATAGAAAAAAGAGTAAAGAGAATCTATAACTGAACACAAGTCTGAAGCAATCGCATTCAAAGTCTCTCCATATTCTCAGATCTGAACACTGAAAACAGAGAAAAAGCAAGACTGCCTTCCTTCCTTCTTCTTTCCCATTAATACTTCTATTTAACTCACTGCCTCTCCTTTTTGTTTTTTGTTTTTAATAATATATTAAAATAAATTATGTCACCTCTTCAAGCCTTTTGCTTTCTTCACATCTACCAATGCTCAGCCAGGCATTTAGCCTTTGCCCTTCAACTAAAAATATCCTAAATTGTCAGATTTTTTAAAAATAATTTATTAATCAATGAAAAAAACTTATTTTATACTTATCATTAACGTAATTTACTAATTTATAATTATTTTAAGTATTATGTGTCTAAACGATATTAATGACATAATTTAATAAAAATTATTAAATTTTGATTTTCCGTAATTTTAAAACATGAAATATTTTAGTAAAAGAGATTAAAATATAGAAGAGATTGATGTCTTTTAATTTAAAAAAGCAAAAGAATTAATTGTCATTAGGGAAATTTGTAATCTTTCTTTATATTAAAAAGAAGAAAATTTAAAAATATCAAAAATTTAAGTTTTGATTTGAGTCAAGAAAAATTAAAAAAATAAATGAATAAATATATTTCTCTCTTCAATAGTTAATTAGAGGTATAATAATAAAATAATATATAATATTTTTACAATTTTTTCAAATTAGTGTTAAAATTTTTAAGTTAATGATGATTAACCTTTTAAAACGAATATAAATAAGGGTTAAAGAGTTATTTTATTGATGCGGTGTATCTACTAAATATTACGAGCATATCTATTTATTAGTTACATCGCAAAAAATAACATATGAATTTTAAAAAATTAATTACTAAATTAAAATTTTGATATTAAATTAATTTTTAAAAATAAAACACTTTTTAATATCTTATTTACATTACTATTTTGAAGTGATTATCATATAATTGCACGTTAATGTTAATCATATTATTAGTTTTATAAATATTAAAGAAAATGCAAGTACCTAGCAATAATTATTTTTTGTTTATCGATGCTTAATTATAATTAAAAAAACCTGTAAAACAATAAGAAAGAAGTAGCTTCCCAATGTGTCCTCGTCTAGTAATGTGGATGCTCCCATTTTGCTTCCCTTCCGTCGTCTTGTTGTTTTCACTTCTCTGCCACCTTATGTACTCTCTCTTTCTCTCTTCTCTTTCTACTGTCCCTAAAACCACCCACCACCCACCACCCACCTTCACCATCACCTTCCTCTCTTATTACCATATTTATGCCTGTCAAAACTCACTCTCCATAACCGAAAACCTTGCTCTCTCCTTGCTGCTTAGTCCCACCTCATCAGCTGATATGGTTGCTTGCTTTGTTTGTTCATGACTTCATGGTGACACGAGAGGTCTTGTTTCGTTGCCATAATGAGTTACCATTATTTTGTTTGAGAAATATGAGTTCCCATTATTGCAGAGTAGTTATTGCAGTGATTTTAGTATACCATCTTCTCTCCTCATCGGTCTGTTGCTTTATTCATCACCACCAAGTCCCTCCAACTATTTCTCCTCGAGTAAGTTGCATTTACTCCATATCCAAGAAAACTCTCTCAGCTTCAACTGACTTTCTCTTCGATGCTTCACATCAACTGGGTTGTCTTGTCACTCAGTTTTTCCTTCTTTTTTGTGCGTGTGTAGGGGCTATTGTTTGAAGAAAAAACCAGGTTAGGTTCGACGCCGCCGAGTTGCCATAACAAATGCAACGGTTGTCACCCATGCATGGCGGTTCAGGTACCCACTCTACCGAGTCACAACCGAGTTGATCCAAGTTTAACTGAGAAAACAGTGGCTGAGCACAGTGAACCATCATACAATACAGTAGCAGGCAGCAGGTACTCGAATTACAAGCCTCTAGGTTGGAAATGTCGCTGTGGTGACCATTTCTACAACCCGTAAACGACAAATACTTGATGCTTTATCAATGGTGAGGTGACGCCATGGATCAGAGTTTTCTCTTCTCATTTCCACTAGAAACTCCTCTTACTGAAAAGGGTATTATCCTGGGATTCTTTTACAGCTATGCTTGTGTGTGTAGTGTGTCAGCATAAATTGTACACATCGAATTCGAAATTTTTAACTTTACACAATGTACAGAGATGGTTGCAACGAGACATATCTGATTATATATTGTTGTCCTTCTTCTAGGCTTTATAAACCTCACAAGTCCTCCCTTCCCTGCCCATCACTGGCTCTGTGCATGAAGTCCTGTGTATTTCAACTTCTCTGTTTCATTTATTCGATTCGATTTGATTTGATTTGATTCTCTTGTCTACTTTCCCTTATCTTCTCGGGATCTGCTTGGCCCATCAACCATCACCATTCTCGCATGCGACGTACTAATTGACCAAAATGTCTTGGCATCGTTTTTCCTTGTCGATTAGCAGCTTTCTACTCCTGTGACTTTGCCTGAAAAGTCCCAGTAACTTATTTTATCGGACTTTAAATTAGACATGCAATCACAAATGATGTGTGCATCGATCGAACTAAACTCAGAACAACCCTTTTTTTGTTTCCTTTTAATATACCAGTTTTGACAAATTTTCAGAAAAACAGAGCAGAGCAAAATTTAACAGTTCTGTTCTCTGTTCTTGCAGTGCTGAATTTGTTTATGAATGAATGCATCTTTATCTGACCATGTTTCAGTGAGGCAGCCACAGATGGTTCGTTGAGATTCTAAATGTATTTAGTGGTTTGCTAAGTATAGGACAAATTGAAACTATACTTCAGTTGGCATTTATTTATACAAGTAGCTGGCAACTATAGATAGTCATTGAGTTTCTGTTAATGACGCAGTCTCTGCCTCTAAGGCCTACCTTAGGCTGTTTCTGCTATGCCTATCCCATTCCATTTCCTGTATAGTTTGACCAAACCTGACTAGATCAGTACAAAATGTTTGCATCTAACAAATTTAAGGATTATGTGTTCTAAAAAAATTATATAAAGAGTTGATTAGTGGGCTTAATTAATTAATGTTAATAGTCAAAATAATGTCATTAACAAAATAACATCGTGTTAATCATCTTAATCCCATATAGTTCGAACTTTTTAAATCAAATTATATTGAATTAAGTCAGATTTTTTTATTTTAACTCGGCCTCAAAATTCAAACTTTGAGTGTAAAATCTTAAATGAAGGAATGACAATGTTTCGATTAATATGCCCAAATTTATGTATTTTTAATTGAGTATGAGATTAGATAAACTAAGCTCAAATTTAATTAAAAAAAGATGTTTTATATTTTTAATTTGAAAAAAATATTTTTAAAAAATTAACGAGACTGACCTATCCCAACTTAAATGGTTTATTGAATCCACTAACCGAATTCTTATTAATTATAATTCTCTCAGTATTTAGAAACCTAAATTGGAATAAATTGACTCAAACATACAAATTTCCTATTTAATGGACTACTCCATCCAAATTGGTCCAGCCCAAAAATGGTAGAATAGCTACAAATTGATTTTGGTTATTTAACTTATATTTGCCTACAGTACTTGATGTTTTAATTTATAAATTATTGTACTTCAATATTTAATTAAAGAACATAAAGAAATAATTCAATTTAATTGGAATAATTTAAAATTTAAATTTAAGATTATATTTGAAATATTTTAAATTAAATTAATTAAAAATGACAAAAAAAGTTAACTCAAATTCGGTCAAACTTTAAATCCAACATTCTGGAATCGGTTCGGGTCGGATCCAAGACCAACGGTCGTGAGGCGGACCCAATCAAACAAAGAAGAGGAACGCGGCGCTATGATAAAACCCTAAACCCTGTGAGGGCAATTTAGGATTTTTAACGCGAAATGAAACCCTAAACATCCCAAACTCCTCCCACTATAAAGAGGACATGCCTTCCTGCCCTCGTCGTCGTCACCAAGAAATTCTCAATTTAGATGATTCCTTTGAATAATTTCTTCATTGGGTTTCTTGTTTTTGCACTATTTTTTTGTTTTGTTTTGTTTAGTTTTCGATGTGAAAAGGGCTTTCTTTCAAAGATGAAACCATGGGGGAGTGTTTTAGTTTCTCGGTGATGATCCAAAACAGATGACGAGTCCGATTTTATTTATCCATTCCATTTTTTCCCTGACGACAAATCGAGGCATTTGTCTGAGAGAATTAACTATTCTCCCTCACTTACAATTTTCATTCATTCTTTTTGTTTTACGTTTTTTAGTTTTCAAAAGCCCCTTTTGGATTTTGGTAAATATGGTTATCACTGGTCATGTTTAAGTTGTTGTCTTTTACGGTTAATGTGCAGTTTTCATTCTTGTGCTTGATTCTCGGTGTGTGGAAGGGGGTTTTAGAGTTAGTAGGATTTTTGTGCTTCCAAGGAAGCTTAATCGATTTTGTTTTATAGTGTGGATGATGGAGGTGATGATTTTTTCCCCAAATGATCGAAGCTGAATAAACTGAGCGATTTTTCTCTGCAGAGAATCCAAGCCAGAAATCTGATCCATCATTTAGGCATATTTTAAGTTCCATTACATTAGTTTATGTTTTGCTTCCTGGATTGTCGTAGTAGTGATTAGAGAACTTGTTTCTGTCTTCATGTTCTCGTGTTTTTTTTAATTCATAGCTATTTTCAGATAACTTTAATTTGAAATTTATATTTAGCCTTTGTTTGGATGGAGGAAACCAAGAGAGAGTAAGGAAAAGAAATTGTAAGGATAAGAATAAGAAAGAGAATTGAGAGGAAGTAAGGAAAAGAAATTGTAAGGATAAGAATAAGAAAGAGAATTGAGAGGAATGGAAGGAAATTTTGGTCATTTTTATTCTTATCTTGCAATTTTCGCAAGATTTCTTTTCCTTTTCTTTCCTTCTCTTTCTCACCAAAATTGCAAGATAAGAATAAAAATGGTTCAAATTTTTCTTTCATTCTTCTCGGTTCTCTCTCTTATTCTTATCCAAACAATGGAGGAAGAGAAATACAATTTATTTTCCTTACTCTTTTCCTGGTTTCCGTCGTCCAAACAAATAAAGATGGAAGTGATGACTATTTCCCCAAATGATCGAAGCTGAATAATCTGAGCGATCTTTCTCTTCGGAGAATCCAAGCCAGGAATCTGATCCATCTCATGGGAAAACATGTTTCATCGTTTTATTTCTTTTGATCATAAAATTCATAAAGTGTTTCATTTAGAACTATTGTCTATTTCGAATGTGACTTTTTTTGTAAACGTTCATGATTTGTTTGGATCTAATGATGGAAAGACTGAATATTTTCCCAAATGATCAGAGGCTGAATAAATTGAGAGATATTCGGAGAATCCAAGCCACATGTCCATAAAGTTTGCATCTTTGAAGGAGGGCTCGTTTAGTTTTTTGTTAGAAGAGTAAAAGAAACAAGGATCGAACTGGTGGATCCTCATTGTGACTTTCTGGATGGAGTTAGGCAAAGGCTGCTCGGACAGGGTTTCGGCTGCAGAGATTGGATATACTCAATAACATTTCCAGTATCCATTATGTAAATTGAGGTTTTGTATTCGTTTGGTAGAAGCAGAACAACCTCAAGATTTAAATGATAATGGAGATTTGTATCGTGACCTGTGTTACTGTGAATTGGAATTGATTTTGAACATGATGTTGCTCTATCTTTACCTTCGCTTATTTCCTGCTTCAAGTTCAGGGTATCTCTTAGCATAACCCAATCCACTAAACTGATTGAACGAGAGCCACACAATTTAAAGTAATCTAAAAGCCGATAACAGAATATATAAAAGGAAAATTTGACCCAACAAACTTTGGTAATGATGACAGTTTCCATGTTCGTATCTCGACAACCCAGTCTCCGGCCGTCTCCGCCGCTAAGATCGTTCTCTAACTGTCTAGGCACATTCAACTCTCCCCATGTAGTCCGATTCAGCACCAGAAGGAGGCAAAAGTTGCCATCTTTATCTGCTGCTACTACCACTACAGCTTCATTGCAAGCTCTCATCTTTGATTGTGACGGCGTGATTATAGAGTCCGAGCACCTCCACCGCCAGGCCTACAACGACGCTTTCGCTCACTTCAATGTTCGTTGCCCTTCTGAGCCCGAGATTCTAAACTGGGCCGCTGATTTCTACGATGTGTTCCAGAACCAAGTTGGTGGCGGCAAGCCAAAAATGCGACGGTTCTCTCCAATTTCTTCTTCTTCTTCAGCAATTTTAATTTTCTCTAAAAGTGAGCATTCAAGCTGCTTCTTGTTTATATTAAAAAAAGAGACTTTTGGGTGGTGTTGCAGGTACTTTAAAGAGCACGGATGGCCATCTTCCACCATATTCGAGACTCCTCCAGAGGACGATGAGAGTCGCGCCAAGTTGATTGATACTCTTCAGGTATCATAAAGAAACACTTGGGAAATTTTCTTAGTGTAGTAATGGACTCTTCTTCTTTCAGACCACTTTGTTTACGTTGTTGCTGTTGTAGGACTGGAAAACCGAAAGATACAAAGAAATAATCAAATCAGGAACTGTAAGAAGGCAAATTGAGTTTCTCGTGTTGAATGTTGTTATGATGTTTATTACAGTTTCGATCGACTCATCTGAACTACTGTTCTGCTCTATTTAGGTGAAACCTAGACCTGGAGTCCTAAGATTGATGGATGAAGCCAAGGCTGCTGTAAGATCATACTGTTACCATTTGCAAAACTCAAACTGTTTAGTCGTGCTACATTGTTTGTTCTAGATCCGAAAGCAACGGATAAAGTCTAATGCTGATTGGGTTTTGGCTAGGCTCGAGCTTAGAGCTGGCACGGGCTGGGGCCTCTGGCTTGAGTCTTAGAAAATTTGATCTGGGTTCTGGTCTAGCCAGGTCCATTGCCAAGTCTAGAGGAGTCCTTTTTTCTGAATATCTGTTCCAACATGGATCAGCTGCATGTTTTATGCTTCTCTTTCAATTTCGCTACTTTTGCAGGGGAAAAAACTGGCTGTTTGCTCTGCAGCAACTAAAAGTTCGGTCATCTTGTGTCTTGAGAACCTTATTGGAATGGTAGGTCTATCCACCATCTTTGAAGCTGGTATCTCGTAACTATCCGGCAATTAAAGTTCTTTTATCAACCTTTTTTCCAGGATCGCTTTCAGGGTCTTGATTGTTTCCTTGCAGGTAAACAAATTTCATTTATGACTTACTCTGTTCCTTCTGAGTTCCTGCATTGATGTTGTACATTCATCTTGCAGGCGATGATGTGAAGGAAAAAAAGCCAGATCCATCAATCTATATCACAGCTGCCAAGGTAGTCAACACATAGTAAATCATTTCTTACAAGAAAATAGAAGCGTCATATTCAATTTGTACTTTTTACCTATGACTCTGTAAAATCTTGTTCCCTTTCAGGTTCTTGGTGTGCCAGCAAGAGATTGTTTGGTGGTGGAGGATAGTGTCATTGGTCTGCAGGTATTTGTTTTCTCCTATGCAGTTTTCTGCAATTTGGAGCTTACCATTTCAGAAAAAAGTTCTCATACTTTATTAAATGGATTCGGACCTTTCTGTTAATTTTTTCAACGGCGCCGTGACACGTTGAATGTTCCGATTCATGTCACGTATCAGTTTCGTCCAGTATTTTAACGGAAAAAGTTACGGAAGGGGTGAGTGAGCGCATTTAAAAAAGTGTAAGGACTTTAAGTTTAAGGAATAGGAATTTCAATGGAAGTACCCTTTTAAGAAGTAACTGATCAATCTTCAAATTTCATACTAAAGCTCACTCTTTGCTTACAGGCAGCAATACAAGCTGGGATGTCATGTGTGATCACATATACATCTTCCACTTCTGACCAGGTGAGTCCTCTCCTTCCTTCCATAAGCATTCCCAGATGAAGTCTAATACGAAACTTCAGTGGTTTGACGAGCAATTCCCGGACCGGGACAGTTGATTCTATCTTAAATTCTCTGGTGAATTTCAGGATTTTAAAGATGCAATAGCAATTTATCCAGATCTAAGTGATGTCAGGTACAGTTCCCATTTGCTGTGAACTTTGTGGTCGCCTGTCTTTAGCTTACTCGAATCAACTTTTTGTGATCCCATAGATTAAAGGACTTGGAGTTGGTGCTTCAAAATGTTCTTGCTGCTAGCTAGAGGAACACTGAAGGATTTTAGATCTCATACACCTGGAAGGTTTCACGTCAACCACGGCGTTGTATTTTGTTAAGGCTCATTATTTAATTGAAAATATATATAGAAATTTCACATTTCATTGAGATTATTCAATGCTTAAAAATACATACTTATAAACTCCTCTTATTATAATTTTATTTATTTGATGAAATTATTAAATAGTTTTATTTTATTTTTTTGCTTAGTGAATTTAATCAGATTTTAAAACTAAAATAAACTAATTAATTTTTATTTAATTGAAAAGTAACCACAATTTTTAAATTTTTTAAGATTAATTTTATTTAATCTTTAATTAATTTTATGACAATTTAATTTTGGTTCAACCTTTTAAATTTTAAACTTTTTTCTTATTTATTTAATTTAAATAAAAGGTTTCAAGGTTTTGGTATTTATAAATTAACTTTTAATATTAATATCTATTTACACAATTGTCTCTATAAGTAGAATTTAATAACGATATCATAATTACTGTAATGTTATAACCAATGTTGCAAATATCGTACCGGACTTATTATCGGATTGGATTTTGGTATGGTATTGTACCGATACTAGTTAATACTGGGTACCGTTTCGAGTAATTTTTTAAATTTATGAAATAGTTTTTGATTTTTTTTAAAATTGTAAAATAGGCAATTGTCATATTGTACAGTTGTACTGTATATTTTAAACTTTGTCTCCAAATATCATGATAATAAATAATAATCATAATTAATATGAAATAACAAATATTTCACCTATAAATAATAATCACAATTTTTATGATTATAATTTTATATTTGTACGATGATAATTGTCTTTTTTTACAGACTGATATTTACACCTGGTATATTAATATCCTTATTTCGTGCTCGACCGATACAAATCAAAATTTATAAGATTAGTTATAACAATAAGACATTCATATTACAAATATATTAATATCCTCAAGGGGTGTGGCTCGATGGTTGAGAGCGAGACTTGATTTTAGTTAGGTCTCAGGTTTGATTCCCTACTAGCCCCTCTTGTAAATAGGGTGTTTTAAAAAAAAACAATAAGACATTCATATTACAAATATGTGATTAAATTTTATATAAATAAAGCTCTTTTTGTACATGTGTCTTAATATTAATGATTTAATTATAAACGTCTCAAAATTAAGTACTTAAAATTTAAATCTCATAAATTTTTTAAGAGTTAATTAATGTATGATATTCTAATGTAGTTAATGTGGTTTGAAAGTAGGTACGACAACTGATCTTGTTCGGGTTCAAGTTTGTCTCAAAAATTAAAGTTTGGGTCGGGGTTTGAACCATATAGCCCGAATCCAAGTTCGATTAGAAATAAGTGACTTGCCCGAACTCAAGTTCGATGAGGTATAAGTGACTTGAAATCCGATCAAGTACATGTTTATGTTTGAGTGTTTTTTTTTAATTTAAAATTTATAAAAAAGATATATTATTTTAAAATAATGTCATTTTTATTTAAAAACTTTAAACTTTCAATCTAGTAGTTGTAATCCGACCTAAAACTTTAAAAAAAAAACTCAATCTTTACCGAAAAAATAGTCAACTCAAATTAAACTTGTAAATTTTGGATTAGGCTGTCCGGAACCCTAATTACGTGCATACTAATATATCAAATTCTTTATTTATTTACTCTATTTTATTAAATTTTATTCATACATTTATGTGAAGTTTATATAAATGTGTAAATAAAATTTAATAACCTACGATAAAAATATCTTAACCGAAACAAAATATTTGTATCCCGTATACTAAAATTGATAATCCATATAAAATTAACGACCCTCCGGATTCTCCAACGTGAAAGTGGAAGATTGGATAACTTGTTCGAACATTTTTACAGTCGAAGTTTGCCGATTACAAAATGCTGACACAAAAACTAAAAAAATACCAACTCCAAGAGCTTGGTGTTTAGTGATATTCTCTTAATAATTGCCAGCTTTAGGACAAATCAACATGAATGCTTTTTAATTGCCGAACGTACCAACTTCTTGGAAAAGCTTCCAAGAAGGACAAATAACATAATTGAAGCCTGCAATAAACTATTATTGTGAGAAACAATTCGTAATGGACAGACATGTTTGCGTCAACAAATGATCATTGGAAATTGTAAATTATGTTCTTGTGTTAAGATCCATGTGCAGTTAATGATAAAATAATTTATCAATGACGGTGATATTTTTTAAATTAATTGTAACGAGGACAGAATTTTATTAAATTTAAATTAAAATAGAAAAATTCTCAATAGAGTCCAAATATCTGTGTCTGTGTGAATTAATTTTCAATAATTAGATTTTTTTTCAAAACATGATTAAAAATGTATGGATTTTCTTCAAATTTTTACATAAATTTTTATTGACATAACTGAAATTTGTATTAACTTGATATTCAATTGTGTAAAAAAAATTAAAAATTAGTTAGAATTTCCAAAATTATGTATATTAGGATTTGATTGTTAAATTTGTAGCTTACATAAATTAGAAAAATAAAACTTGTAAGGAGAGAGTTAAACCTTAGTCGTTTATACAATTGAGGGAGAGCTTTAGAACAATTAGTAAAAATTATTTATTTCTAACCATAAGGTCGCATGTTTAAAATAAGGAAATGACTTCTTTTAATGTTTAAAATTGATCTCATTAAAAGAAAATTCCATTAGCTTCTTTCTTACATCAAATTATCAATAATGATTTGGATATTATTAATAACATTAATTAGAACCTCTCTTTAGTTTGATTTTTTATTTAATTATTATATTTAAAAATCTATCACTTACCTATATAATATTAAAAAGTGAAAATTAAAATATAGAGAAGATCAATGTAAAAGACTCTTTGCTTATTTAATGAAAAAAGCACTAAGAATCTTTCCTTACACGTGACAAAAACTAATCTATGATATAGTGACATGAAATGAATAATCCCTTTGATCCTGAAGGGTCCAATAATTACACCATAGCAAGGCCATGGCAGTTCTATATACATATATATATATATATGTAGAGAACCGGCACTTGCAAGATGAAAACTTGAAGGCTAGCTCCTAGTGAGATCTTCGAACCATACAAGCCCCTGAGAAGACAAGCCATAGCTCAAAGCTTTTGGTCACTGTTTTCTGTGAAAACATGAACTCACTAGGAGGCCACAAACCCCATGCAGTTTGTGTACCATATCCATCACAAGGCCATGTTGGTCCCATGATGCGGCTAGCAAAACTCCTGCACTGGAAGGGATTTCACATCACCTTCGTAAACACCGAGTATAACCACAGACGGCTGCTTCGATCCGGAGGATCGGACGCCGTAAAAGGTCTGCCGGATTTCCGCTTTGAGGCCATACCTGACGGATTGCCACCATCGGACTGTGATGCATCACAGGACATTCCTACCTTATGCGACGCAACCCGCAAGAATCTCCTGAGACCATTCAAGGAACTGCTTGTTAAACTGAACTCAAGCCCTGAGTTGCCTCAGGTTACTTGTGTGGTTTCAGATGGAGTCATGACCTTCGGGATAGAGGCGGCCAAGGACTTGGGGATACGACAAGTTGAGTTTTGGACAGCCTCGGCTTGTAGCTTCATGGGATATTTACATTTCGTTGAACTTATCAAAAGAGACATGGTCCCAAAAGGTCATATGACTAGCCATTTAAGTTTTCACTCAAAGTTTTTAATCAATTGCTGTTCTGTTTGAGTCAATTTTCGCAAGAGTTTTTAGTTGGTTTTTTTTTTCTGTTTCAGGAAAATCAGTTTTATTTGATGGAACTGGTAATGCACCCATTGATTGGATCCCTGGAATGAGTAACATTCGACTCAGGGACATGCCATCCTTTATCAATGGCAACAAC
>JANZXV010000212.1:2218257-2229651 GCA_027576455.1 Erythroxylum roigii | reverse complement strand
TCACTTAATCACTATTTTTATTATATGAAAAAGGGTTGAAGAATAAAATTATATTTATTGCGTGTATTTTATAATTTATTTTAAAATATTAAAAGTAGTAATTATAAAATTTATAATTATTTAAAAAATGCTTAACAAAAATGTTGAATTTTAGAGCAACTAATAAGGTTAACTTTATGACCTTTTGTAAAATGCAAAGATTATTAAAAAAAAAAGTTGTTTATAATTGATATTTTTCTCACCTCTGTCACAGCGAGTCCTGTGCACTAAAGTGGTTGATGTGACCAACAGATTTAATAACTAATCCCCTCGCTGATTTATAGGCATTTTATAGGATGAGACAGCTGGCCTAAAGATTTAAGGCTGCTCCATACCCAAAGTTAATAATCGAACCCCTAACTTTTGGTTAAAGGTGGATGAGTTCCTTCCACCCAACCATACCCCTTAGGTTTAGTTTTATATTAATCCACATGAAGCAGACGGTGGAGTTGCTTTGTAATTATAGCAATTATTTATAAAATTCAACTAATAAGGTTACTTCTTCGTGGCCTTTATAAAATCCAAAGATTATTACAAAAAAGGCTGCATATAATTGATATTCTTCTCGCATCCGTCGCGAAGAACCTTGCGCACTAAAGTTGTTGATGTGAGAACCAAGTTCGTTTTATACTAAGCCACATGATGGAGTTGCTTTGTAATTATAGCAATTATTTATATAATTCACGGGATTAAAAATTAGAAATACCAAAATATTACTGATTTTACTCAAGAAAGGTTGATTTATTCTTAAATATGTATTTAGGGAATGAAAAATAACGAGAAAGTAATATAAATTCTTTTTTTAATGAGAAAATAAATTTATGAACTTTTAAATGGTATTAAATAAAAATTAAATATATAATAATTTATGGATTATTTAATAAATTAACACAAATAAAAATATGAGCTTAACACAAATTTTTTATGTGATAAAGTCAATTTTAACACTTGAGTCATCTTATAATGGGCACTGCCAAATTTTACCCCAGTGGGAGTAGGCTATTGGGCGCGTTCTTACCTTTAATCATTTGGTTACAGATTTAAGTTTTGAGTGTGTCTAGATTAATAAAAAATTAATAAAATGTTGAAATTAATAAGTTATTTTATTTGGGAATTCCATTTTTCTGATGAATAGGCAAGGAAGCCGCACTTAGATGTTATCTGTCACTCTTACAAGGAGGAATTTTGGGGGAAATTGGTGAGAAAAATGACAGCTACAGAGTTGATGAAACAGTAGAAATGAATTGGATTAGATTCAAAAAGCAATGATTCAGAAAGAGTCAAGAACTGTCAACCTGGCAAGTTAAAGCCTTTCTTAGAAGATCGCAGACAAAAATAAGTTGGAAAGATCAAGAAATGGACCTATGGTGGATAAATGACCAGAGAAGATGATGTAGATAAATGACCAGAAACTAGAAGATGGCACAACTTTTTTCTTTTTGGCTTTAGATTTTGGGTTGTTGACTTGAAACAGTAAAAACTGATTGTAGCACCGGGGGGAAACACTTTAGTTCACAGCCCTAGACAGCTCAAAAACCTCATAAGCAAAGAGAGATCCAATTCTGATTTGCCGATTCACTGAAATCTAATCAAATCTCTTTTACCCTTTTGAGACAGCTGCTCCTCCTTCCTCTCCAGCCTGTTTTTTGTACCCACCCACTTGAGAAATCTGTAATCTTTCTTCTCCAGCCTGATTCTTCCACGAAAGGTAACATCTTTTTTCCACTTTTAACTCCTGTTTCTTAATACTCAAAAGTTTCCTTGAGGGTGCTTCCTGTTTTGGATTTGGGTTCTTCGTTTTGAAGGATGCCATCATGCTTTTAGGCATGTCCTTGCTGGGAAAGCAAAAATGATGCATGTAATTTTTCTCTAATTTGATCCATGTCTATTGTCTACTACTAGTGGAATTCTTTGATCACTTAATAATAAGTTGTAGGTACCTTCCGTTGCCAAAAGTTCGTGCCTTTTTTCTTTTCCTTCCATTTCAGATCGTGTTTTTTGTTTCTTTTGCTCTACTTCTTTCTGGGAAATTTGGTTTTGCATTAAATTGTCCGTTACTAAGAGCTAAATGCAGCTGTAACTAACAGCAAGTACCGAATAAAATTTGTTTCCTTTTCAGAATTCATTGAAGTTTTGGACCTTTTAGCGAAGGATGTAGTCTATAATTTTCTAAGAACCTTGTGAATAGTTACAACTTCTCTTTGTTATAACCGGAAAACTACTGCTTAGTGCTTCTGGTATTCATTTCCCGCAGAATTCGAGAAAGAATGACAGTTAGGCAGTTGTACTAACTTAAATTGAGGTACACATAGGTAATCTGGCTACTAGCTCCCAGATAACAAGTTTCTCATCTCACTTTGTCTCTTTGGACTGCTATATAGGCTAGTAGAGGATGTTATTGACATTGATGAAGGTTCACACAGACAAGTGCAACGTTTCGGTGCCTAACTCTGTAAGCTTGTTGTCAAAGCTTTTGCTATCTTTTGTAATTGAGTTTTATCCCTTGATCCTTATTGTATCATCGTATGGATGCAATTAAAAGTTGGGGTCTTTTTGCAGATATGAACTTCACTCGTATCTTCTGGCTTCATCGTTTGTATTATGCTTTCATTTGATGAGTCAGTCAGCTGTATTTGGGATGAAACTGTTTTTTGCAGCTGTAACACTGATGTGGTTGCATACCACTGTAGTGTCTGATTTACAAGGTACAGTGGTTTCACCTAAGATGCAATCTGTACTCGATTTTACTAGACCTCTAACTATTCGGATAATGACACTGTTTGCATAAAATCAGTATTTCTGTGCAGAGGACATAGCATATATTTGTTTTGATGTGACCATTATTGTATATGAATGATACCAATTGAGAAGACCAGAGCATCAAAAATGATGTCTAAAGCTTCTCTGTTAAGATTGTGATTATTCAAGTCTCTTTGTACAATTATGTCTCTGTAAATATACGCAAGCTTACTTATTCTTCAGTGACAAAGATGCTTAGATTATAGAGAGTGTTTATTTCTCTGTTAACAAAGTCAACTAAGAAATGTTTGTCAGGAATGAACATTTTATATCTAATAATAAAAGGACCAAACGTCTGAAGCAAAAAATTGTTTGTCAGGAATGAACGTTTTATATCTGATAATAAAAGGACCAAACGTCTGAAGCAAAAAATTGGTCAAGAGAAACCATATTTCTCATTTTCAAACTATAAACATGTGTATAAGAAACGGTACAAACTTTGTGCACGTTCTGTTATTAGGCAAATGTATTACTTATTGGCTGGCTTTGGTCTTATTATCTACTATTATTGATCCTTCTCATTTCTGGTTCTCCATATCAGATATCTGCTTTTGACCATTGACAAAGATGCAGATATCATGATCTTTAAAATCAATCTTCTTCATTAACATATTGGATTAATTACTTCTTTCAATATAACTAGATTGCAGTTTGATGGTTGACTGATTAGGTGGAAAATGCTCGCATTACTGGTTTCAGGTGATGCACTTTATGCATTGAAGGTTTCAATTAAGGCTCCATCAGATCAATTACGTGACTGGAATCAAAATCAAGTTAATCCCTGCACTTGGTCAAATATCATATGTGACAGTAATAATTTTGTCACTTCTGTGTAAGTTTTTATGCAGTACAATCTCTGTGATTGTGTTAGGACATTTATTTCAGAACCTCAGTAGCAATATATTTTCTGGTCTTGCTTATTTGAATTTTACCGAATGTGGGGGTTCGCTGTTTTGCAGAACATTGTCCGGAATGAATTGTTCAGGCACATTGTCCCCAGGGATAGGAGTCCTAAAGACTCTTACTACATTGTAAGTATGGAATTGTTTGCTAAAATGAAATTATGTGTTGATGCATTTTGTTTTGTCAGTGGCTGCTATCTCTTTCATGAGATATTATCTCATCGTTGTGAACTTTTATAGCATTGAAAACATGCAAACCATAAATCATGTTCCTTAATTGTTAATCACAACACAAGCTCAAGTAAGTTTAAATTCGAGATAGTGTCAAAATAACAATTGTTCCATTTATAAGAACCCAACTTCTTCTATATACTAGCTTTATTCTGTGGTGTATCATAAGCTTCATCAACTTCTATTGTGTTGTTCGCTAACGGAACCAAACAATTTAAGTTGGTTTGCCTGACAAGATATTTAGAAATGCTTTCATCAAGGTCCCTTGATTAAAAGTAGGCAATCCAGTTCCCTTGATTACAACACTGATCTATGTTAAGTTCATCATTGCAGAACATTGAAAGGAAATGGCATAACCGGTGATATACCAAGAGAATTTGGAAATTTGTCAAGTTTAACAAGCTTAGATTTGGAAAACAATCATTTAATTGGAGAAATACCATCTTCACTTGGTGATCTGAAAAAGCTACAATTTTTGTAAGTTACATCCCATCTAAATCACATGCTGTCCTTTTTCTTTGCATTATATATTACATCTCTGCATATTTCATAAGTAGATTTAGAAGTTATTTTCTTATTTGAGCAGGACACTAAGTCAAAACAATCTCACTGGAGGTATCCCTGAATCACTATCTGGTCTCCATAGCTTGATCAATATGTAAGTGATATGATGCTTTATGATGTCTATAAATATGGAAGGCATAATTTGCACAAGCAATTGAATGATTCAAATATTCCAAAGTTTTTATTTGTTCGAGTATGAAAATAAGATGCTAATATAATCCAAGTAATAAATCCCCAAGTTTCTTTTGCATCTCGACAGCAGTATGACTCCATACTTCATTAGCCAATAGTACTTCTAAAAGAATACCTGTCATTAAAAAGATGAACCCTGTTCTCAGACTTTTTCATGTCTTTCTTTATATTTTGCAGTCTGCTTGATTCGAATAACTTGAGTGGTCAAATTCCAGAGCGTTTGTTCCAAACTCCAAAATACAAGTATGAACAACATTGTTTGATTCTAGTTGAACTATTAATTGTGGAAGAATATGTCACAGGATGTTGCATGCTGTTTATTTATATGCTTCTGCTTGTTTGCTTTCTCTCCCTCTTGCAGATATTTCACATAATTTGTTCTGCAATTTCTTGTTTCAGTTTCACAGGAAACCACTTAAACTGTGGAGTGAATCTTCCCCACCGTTGTGAATCTGATAGCAATGATTCAGGTAATTTGATTAGCTATTCCATCACTATGACACTATTACAATCCGTTATCGTTGCTACAAAATTTCTTTTATTTTTCCCTCGAGAAGTTGATTGCTGATTTTTAGTATTTTCTTCCTCGGCAGGCACTTCTAATAAGTCAAAGATTGGGATTATAGTTGGAATTGTTGGTGGACTAGCAATTATTTTTCTTATTGGAGGTTTGCTGTTTTTCCTTTGCAAGGGCAGACACAAAGGCTACAAAGAAGAAGTTTTTGTAGATGTTGCAGGTTTGAGTCACCTTTCAGCATATTTTAGCTAATTGGGTGGTCGTTAGTGGCTGATTATTGCTTCTGAAAACTAGAAAGTTCATGATCAAGTTATAATTTTTTGTGTTTTTATTCATCCCAAGAAATATACTTATGGTTCAAAATTACTTAAAAAGTAACTTGTGGTATTGAAAATACTTAAAAAGAGGACATTTGACTTTCTTTCGACTTATTTTAACATAATTCACTGTTAAAGTCAGATCGGAATAGTTATGCAGACTTTGTAACGCACTTAGTATTTTGTTACATAATAGTGTGTTAGAATAACTAGACCAGAACTCATCAAAATGTTTTTTTAAATATTTTCACTACCATAAGATGTCCTCAGATAATTTTGATAGATAAGGATATTTTTAAAAATAAGTAAAATCACAAGGAATATCCACATCTTTTACCCTTATGTTTATATATTGCCTTTTAGAAATTATTTAGTAGACATTTTAATCATATCCGCTTTTTTTATAATCTCATTTTTATGGAATTTGCATGAAAAATGAAAATTTTCCTGCCCTATATACATGCATTTATTGGAAATTCTTAGGAGCTTATCTAGCTGGCCAACTTTTACTATAATTGTCAAGAATGTAAGCTTGAGGCTATATTGCCACTGTAAATTATTCTCTGGTGTTGTTTGATAACAATTTTGATAGTTGTGTTGTGTGCCATGTGAATGTGAAATGCTTGTTAGTGACGACTATTGGCTGTCATTCAAAAGTTTTTGTTATTATTTTCAGTTGCAAAGTCCGCTAATCTTTTGGCTACCTATGATTAAATTGGGTTAATAAGCTCAATTTCTGCTTTTAGTTGATTTTTGACAATTGCATACAAGCATTGAAAATTTTCGAATACTAATCTGTTTCTTCGGAAATTTTGGGAACAAAATACAGTTTTGCCACCTGAATGAAATGCATATTCTTTGAAACAGTCTCTTCACAATATTCTTTGACATTATCTTGTGATGTATGTGATCAGGTGAAGTAGACCGAAGGATTGCATTTGGTCAATTAAAAAGATTTGCGTGGAGGGAATTGCAACTGGCAACAGACAGCTTCAGTGAGAAAAATATCCTCGGACAGGGAGCTTTTGGAAAAGTATACAAAGGAGTGCTTCCTGACAACACAAAAATTGCGGTGAAGCGGTTGACGGATTTTGAAAGCCCCGGGGGTGATGCAGCTTTCCAACGTGAAGTTGAGATGATAAGTTTTGCTGTTCACAGGAACCTATTACGGCTGATCGGATTTTGCACGACTCAAACAGAGCGCCTTTTGGTTTATCCATATATGCAGAACTTAAGTGTTGCGTATCGTCTGAGAGGTATTAGTTTATTGTGTACCTTGAATTTGTGATATAGCAATGAATAAGATTAATTATGATCTCTACTGCAGAACGTAAACCTGAGGAGCCTGTCTTAGACTGGGAAACCAGAAAGAGAGTAGCCTTAGGTGCAGCACGTGGGCTGGAATATCTTCACGAACACTGCAATCCTAAGATCATACATCGGGATGTAAAAGCTGCTAACGTGTTACTGGATGAAGATTTTGAAGCAGTAGTTGGTGATTTTGGCTTGGCGAAGTTGGTAGATGTGAGGAAGACTAATGTCACAACTCAAGTTCGTGGAACCATGGGCCACATTGCCCCTGAATATTTGTCGACTGGGAAGTCGTCTGAAAGGACCGATGTTTTTGGGTATGGGATCATGCTTTTAGAGCTTGTAACAGGCCAACGGGCAATCGACTTTTCACGATTGGAAGAAGAGGATGATGTCTTGTTACTTGACCATGTAAGCTAATCGTGACACATGATCTACTGTTGCTTTTGTTTCTGTGCATTCAATCTGATTCATCCCAACATTATGGATGGGAAAACAGTGTCTTTTTCATACGTCTATCTTGTAGTTTATTATTATCATTTTTTCACAATTTTTCTCATTCTTGCTTTGTGACTATTTCATTTTGGACCCCTTTTACATATACAGGTCAAGAAGCTTGAGAGGGAGAAAAGACTCGATGCAATCGTGGATCGTAACCTTAACAAGAATTATGACATCCAGGATGTTGAAATGATGATCCAAGTTGCATTGCTCTGTACACAAGCATCACCAGAGGAGCGTCCAGCAATGTCGGATGTGGTTCGGATGCTGGAAGGAGAGGGCCTTGCCGAGAGGTGGGAAGAATGGCAGAATGTTGAAGTTACACGTAGACAGGAGTATGAAAGATTGCAGAGAAGATTCGAATGGGGCGAAGATTCATTAAATCAGGATGCCATCGAGTTATCAGGTGGACGATGAGGTAACTCTTTTACAGCCTGTTGACTGCATTAGAACAACATGTGATTCCTCTTCTTGGTTTAGCTAGTTTTATGTCAACCAAGTAAATGTTTCCTTTTCATTTCTCTTTTGTTCTGTCATAATTTGTATTGTGAAGCTTTCTTTCCACTGAACATACTGGATGTAAAAGACTACTTTTGGAATTTTGTACTTGAAAAGGTAAAAATTTGATAAGTAGAGAAGCTTGGATTTGCTTGTCTTGGTATTATGTGTACAACAGTATCTGCAGTGATTAACTACTTTTGGTTTTGATGTTTTCTTGTTTAACCATTAAAGTCTGAGTAATATCCACTACCAAATGTTCGGGGGAAGCTTTGAATTCTACTTTTCTTCTACTGAAGGCCTGTTTGTGTTTGGTTCTGATGCAGTTTTTAATTTTCTGTTTCCGTCTCTTAAATTTACTGAACTTTTTCATATTGATTTACCTGACGATCATGTTGAGCAATTTTTTCCACAGAACTATATCTTTTTTCCTCCAACTACTTTCTCAGCATAAAACTACATCTTGATCTCTTCTTTGAGATTACAGATTCAAATTAAGACGGCCATAATTATAACAAATTACGATGATAATTTGAAGCGTAACCACAATATAACATCAATTTAGAACAGTATTTGAGATATTCTTATGGTGCATTTGCCAAGTAACACTGATCATATTGCACACAGCTTAGATAGTTTGAACACTTTCTGCTTCAAGAAAGATCAGGATTGACTGGTCAGGGCTCCACTTCCATCTCAGGATAGATACAGAAACATGTTTTATTTCCAACTTCAATGAAATAAGAGTGCAATACCATCTTCCATGGAACTTTAGTTTTGTATGTTTTTCTAGTGGGCTTATGTCAGTTTCTGATACATTAAACCGAAGCTCGTGTCGACCCCGATCTAAAATTCCTAGTATACGTATTGGGATTAACTCAAATTTGAACTTAAAAAAAATTTCAGATTAGATTCACTTCAAACTTGGGTTTAGCCGTTGAGGAATTAGGTCTTTTAATCTTTTTCTTTGATTAGGATTCAAACTTATCAAATTTGTATGGACTCAGCCTCAGATCCAACCCAAATATAGTAGCCAATCAAATGGGGCTTTCCTAGAATTTGGTTCTTAAGGATCTTACATGTTTAAATACGTATTTTATACACAGATGGGATGTTTTCAACTCTCAAAATTAAAGGTGAATGTCACTTCTGGATTGGTGAGTTCTACAAAAGTTAATAAAGTACAAGAATGGTTGTCATTATCATGAATAAGAATCACTCAAAGCCATCATTTTCTTGAATGATGGGGTTTATAGTACTGAAATCTGCAAATTTTCTTGAAACTATCTGTAATAGGAGTCACTCAAAGATTTGAATTAAAAATGGGACATCACTTTTGATTAATCTAGAATATCAACAACAACAATCTGCAGAATTTGCAGATTAAAACAATGATTCTGTACCAACAAATTAAACAAGCTCAGAACATCTTATGTGACACTTGACATGAATTTCCAAGGTTTGTTTCCCTTGGTATGAAAAAACAACAAAATGTAAAGATCGCTAATCTTTACTGATTGAAAGGTTTAGTTCACTCTCTTGCAGTCCAAACGAATTTGTCCTTCGTTTCCTGTCAATGGCGTAATGTTTCCCATCTTAACCATTGACCTTGCAAAATCAGCCCAAAAGGCTCTAGGATTCGAGCTGTAAGTCCTGACGAGACCATCTGTTGAGCCACCATTGAAGAGTGCTTGATCCGAGTGAAGAAGCCCTTTTCTCTCCATCAAGTCCTTGAAGTAATCAACGTCAAAACTAGCAGGTTTTGGGCTCAGAGGGGAAAGGTTGGAGTCAGATCCTGACACGGGACATGTTTGTCTAAGCTTAGAAGCAAATTCAGGGTCGATGTTGGTTTCGTTGTGGACTCGGTTTCTGAATACACGACACTGAGCAAATCCCAGAGTGTGGCCTCCTGCGAGCGCTACAAGGTCTCTCTCGTCAAGACCTTTCCTTCTGAAAATTTCAATTTGTGCACCAAGGTCCATAAATGGTGATGGGATGTCGGCGTCAGCGGTGGTTCTGCTCGCCGTCGTCGAGTCTCTCCTACCTAGATGGACTTGCCATGTTGGTCCTCCAAGCTACACGCATGTTCATGTCACGTTAGTAACATATAAACCAAAGTTGCAGACCTAACATAGAAAGAACTCGTAACGAATTGATCAATACGTACCAAGACAACAGAATCACGAGCAGCAACAGCTAAGATATCTGCACAAGACACCAGCGGACGTCCACAGATTCTGTCAACCTCCGACTTAATCTGGTCGATAACTTCGAAACCTCTTGCCGAATTGGCGTTAGCCCGGGAATTCTTTTCACTGTCAATGGTCGGAGTAGAATCTAACAGAATGGACGCATCACAGCCCTGTAAAGAATCGAGAATGCATGAAGTTAATTTCCCGCTACTGAACATAGCCTGAAACCAAGTTTAAAGAAGAACAAGAGAAGGAGTGGTCCAAGTACATTAACAAAACAGTCATGGAAGTGCAGGCGAAGTATCGAAGCACCCATGCGACGTTCTCTAGCCACTGCGGCTTTGACAACCCTTTTAATGGTTGGTAAAGCTTCAGGGCACACTTTGTCGTAGTAATGAGGAGATAGTGATGAAGTAGCCACATTAGATGAAGTAGCTACATTAGCAAGAGCTAAAAGAAGAACACTAAGATGAAACATGCAACGTGAAGAAGAAGCCATAATCTTCTGCAAGAATTTTAGAGATTTGAACTATGATTCTGATAACTTCTAGTCCAGGTTCATCTGGGCATTTATAGTTGGTAAACTTGGATCTTTTCTTGCTCTTGGACTTGGCCAACATGATCGCAAAATGAGTATATCAGCATAAAAAGTCAAGACCTTTCACCATGTCCAAGTTTACAAGTTACAAGGATTAATGGTATCGTCATCAGGAATTGTTTGATCAAGTCCTTCACAAATTGCTATGCAATAGTCAATCATTGCTTCGCTCATTTCCGTACCAAAACATAGGACTAAAGTATCTTATGGACATATATTTTCTACCAGCATCCAGATTCATAGAATATGATAAAAACATTGAACTCATATATTACCATATTCAATTAGAGTTCAACATAATTATAAGTTAAAAATTAATTAATACTTTTTTAATATTTATAAAACTTTTAACTTTCTCTCTATTCTAATATAAAATTGTGATATTTATTTTTTTATGTAATATTTCACAAGCTTTTATTTTTAATTTTTATATTTTTATCAAACACAATTATGAATTTCTACTTCTATTTTATAGAAATTTGTCATACTGACCTATTGCTCGTGATTTTATGCAATATTTTAAAAATTGGACTTGAAGTTAAACAAGTAAGATAAGAAATTTATGGTTTAAAAAGTTTAACCGGTATTAAATTGTTATAAAATCGGTTAAAGAATAAATAAAATTTAAAATTTAAAATATGATTGAAAGAGATATTTTTTAATTATCGACGAATTTAAAATTTAATTAAAAAAGATATTTTTAAATAAAAATTAATTAATTAATTATGGTTTA
>JANZXV010000212.1:2144292-2154421 GCA_027576455.1 Erythroxylum roigii | reverse complement strand
TAATAATAGTATTTATTAATAAAGTATTAATTAAAATATTTTATTTTTAAAATAAATAATTTAAAAATTATTATTTATAAACTAATATTTTTTATATTTAAAATTATTAAATCAAAATTTATTTGAAATTTATGTATTTTAAAAATACATTTAAAATTTAATTATATTTATTAATAATTATTAAATTAATTTTATAAATTAAATTAAAGTTGTGATTATTATTTATTATTATGATTTTTGGATATATGGATAAAAATATACAGTACAACTGTGCAATATGATAATGAACTATTTTGTAATTTTTTAAAAAAATTAGGGATTTTTTTTCATAAATTTAAAAAATGACCCCAAATGATCTCTGGTATTAACCGATACCAGTACAATATTATACTAGAACTCAATCTCGTACTAAATCTGGTATGGTATTCGTAACATTGTTTACGATACTTTTAATTGAATATTTTTATATACCGTAAAAACCTGTCTTAATTTGTATGAAAATTACACTTTCTGGAATTTGTTTACCAGAACCTTTTTTTGAATTTCTTCGAACCGAGTACAAAGGGAAGAAAAAAAAACATTAGATTAGATGTCTTATGCTAGGGGTTAAGACTTGAAAGTTGATAGATGTGACCATGACCATATGTACAATTATTGCAGTTCCTACTCCTAAGGTCTCGGCCGCCATTAAATTTTCGACAATCCCACCAACTCCATTTATATTTAAGGTCGTGAATGTGACTGTAGCATATATGCTTCAATCAAGTAATAATGTACGACAGTAGTACTAGTGGCAATAATACTCCATGAATATGTTTCTTTTGTTTCCTCCTACCTTCTCCTCTTACTTTATGAATTGACCAGTCCATAATGTTAGTTAGTAATACGTAAACCTTTGAATTGGTGTTCTAAACAAGCAAGCATAGGTATCTTAGCGCTTGTCGTGCTCTTCCTCTTTTTATATGAAACAGTTGGGAAATTGTTATTATGGCAAGTTCTCATTTAAGAAAGAATGCGTTCTTGCTTGCTCCAAAAAGGTGGAATCAGCCATCCCAGTTGCCCCCACTCACGGACCCGACCACAAGATGAAGGAGTAAATCATGGTATCTACTCGGTCAACCCACCAGTAAAGCGGCCTTTTCCTCCCTTTATGGGATTCGAACCTAGGACCTAGGACCTTGCAGAAAGAAAGAATGCGTTCTTAATTTCACATTCCGTTGTTCTACGAATGAATGGATCGAATCGGATTAGAATATGAAATGATAAATTTAGTTTGGTAACTTTCTGATCATCTTAAAGATTAGTTAACACATTTTTAACATATAGAACGTTATCTCTTAATTTTAATTGATTATTGGTTAACATCAATCTCATATATAAAATATTGTGAATTTAAGATAAACTTTAGTGAAAACCATCCATAGAATTCCTGAGCTTCTGTAGTCCAACGCGGAGCATGGTAGATGAAATCCAAAATGTCAGATATTTTCTTGTAAAAATATAAAGTTTCAACGTCAATTTCATTATCACACCTTCTCGAGAAACATTTCTTACCTCTGATGGTACAATCACTTGATTGAGATATCTCAAGCTCAGCCGCGTACATGACACAGAATGAGTCGTGACTCATGATCTACGTGAATTGGACCTGTGATGAGAATCGATGCATAGAATCAGAGAGTAAAAGGAAATTTTTTGTATATTGTAGAGGTGAAGAAAATTTGGAGACCCTGATCTCACTTTGATTACCAAACTTTGAAAAAACAAGGCCACGATACAAATAGGGTTTATTTTCTGATAAATGAAAAAAAAAAGTAAGTATTAACCACAAAAATTGATCAGAAGATCACCTTTAGGATACAAATTACTAACAACTAAAGGTTGTTTTCTATTCATTAATTTGCCATAGAAAATATTATTCGTGCTTTTGCTTGTTCATTTTTTTCTTCTGAATTTTCGTGTTTTGTATGATTCAAAGTCAAGTTTTTTGATGTTTTATTACTCTCTTATTATCTGGGTATTTGTGCTTTTATGAAAATAAAGAGGTGATATATTTCGTTATATTTTATGTTTAAACTATTTTTTTAAAGTCTGAGTTATATTTTATTTTTTATGTATTTATTGTAATTTTATTTACATAATGATTTCGCGTGCCAATTTTACTTATTAACTCTTTAACCTGCATCACTCACATCTGCATGTAGATCTACCCAGTGACGGGGTCAGAAATTTAAGATAAGAGGACCAAAATATTTAATTTTTTAAAATTTTGGGAAGCCCAGTGCACCACTAACCTCTAAATAACTCCGTTCTAATAATATATATATATTAAAAATAAATTATTTAGCAATCTTGGGAGGTGGAGGCCAGTGCACCACTGGGCCCCATCTACCTCCGTCCCTGGATCTACCAGAAATAGCCTCTCTACTATATAAAGGCAAGGTTGCGTACTATCAAACTTCTCCAAACTTCACTTCATTAGGGGACTTCGGACTGAATGTGACGATGATGATGAAAAAATATTATTCGTAATTACAAGGTTTTGTGTTGACATATTCAAAGAAATGTTACATACAAACACAGCATGTCCTTGTTTAACGTTGACTTAGCTTTTTGTAAATTACTGTGGAACAAGAAATTTGAAGAATCCATTATTTTTCTATAAAATCAAAGGTTAGGTATAGACTTAAGTAGGTTCTTTGCCGACCTTATTAATTAGGATCTAAGGTACACCAACCTTATCAATTTAAGAACAAGGGCTTGGCTTCGACTATCTATCTAGTAATACCTTAGGATTATTTACTTCATTGCGGTATTATTAGGTTGCTTTTGTCTGAAATCGAGATCACTTAATTGGTTGGTGAAGACCGAGAATGTAAGTAAACATTAATTTTACCTCTTAATCATTTTGACAAGCAACATTTCTTTGACTTCTTTAACTAAATTCACCCTTTTTATTTATTTTTTACTCCATAAATGAACATAATCAACATCAAAAAGCCTGGATTTACCAGGTTAATATTACAGTCAATTTCTTGTGAGAAAAGGGAAACAACCCAACTGCTTACGTTAGAAAATATGTGATTTGCGTCCCCTTTTTGCCTTTCTTTCTGTCGTAAGATAATGTTTTTACATAATAGTCAAACAACCCTTAAGTTATCTATATGGCTACATACACAATTACCTAGACCAATTGTAATTAGTTATTGCTTTTAGTCCTAATTTTTAATTAATCACTGACTTTACTCTATGTAAATATTCATTCTTTAGATTGGATCAACCTGCTCAACACACTTTGTATCAAAACTTATCCAAAGTCATAGAGCTTGTGTTCCATAAGGGTTTGAAAAATAAAGAGAAAATTTAGGCCGTACATGCATTTAATTTGATCTTCTAAAAGTCTTAAGCTTTGGAAGGTCTTTCATTTACGTTCAGTGGAAATGGACATGAGTGAAGGTAATATAATAATGATGAAGAAGTCAAAAAGCCAAATCTGTCCCAAACCTAACACTAGTGGAAGACCGGCCTAGACTCAACCCCATTTCGTTGCTTTGCCATCCCTAGACATGCCACCGTCGAATTAGACTGTTGATTAGAATGAGACTGAGACCATTTTGAGTGAATTTATTACTTTAATAATTCTGTGTTATTCAAAAGTTGCTAAAAAAATTCTGACATATAAAAATTAGCAAAAAAATCTTGAATTGAAATTTTATTAACTCACAGCCCCTTAATAACACACGACTAAGAAATTTTTTTGCAGCAAAATTAAAAACATAAGATTAATAGAGTAACATTTTATATCTCAGGGTTTAATTAGCTACTTTCGTTGAGTATATTCTTAAAGGAAGCATTAAGAGGAACCAATCAAATTCGATTCTACCACTTGATTTTTAGTTATTGGTCGCATAATACATAATTTACAAGAGATTACTTACATTTAATATCAATTATTGGAAATACTAAATTTACCAAAAACCCAAAAATAGAAGTAAGTCATTGAATTTTATCATAAAATGAGTACTTGAATTTTTAAAATTGAACATTTATTTTGATTTTTAATGTTCTATTAGTCCTTTTTTGTTATATCATATTCTTTAAATTGAGTTTTAATTAATCTTTTTCCAATTTTTGATAGATGGGATTCATTATCTAACTTTATGATATCCAATCATGTTCACTGTTCAAAACTACGTTGTTTTAACCACAGATAGTCTCTAAACTTATGTAAGATTATCTTTAACTCACTTTTTGGTGCATGATATGTCTCTATAAAGTATAAACTGAATGCTCATAATAAAAGTCAATGAGAAACGATAAAAGTCAAGTGTCAACCCTCTTTAATGTGTTTAAGAAATTGTTATCCGCTGCTTTGAGAAGTGCAATTTGATCCAAGAGGAAGAAATCTTTAATGACCTTTGTGAAAACGTTGGTCAAAATAATAATAATAAATGTTAGCTGTCACTCAAAAGCCGCCTTGTGCAAGGTTCTAAATCCCACAACCTTTTTGAAAAAATCCATTTAATCCATATTTTTTGTAATAAAAATATCCTAATTCCTTGTTAATTTGTAAAAAAAATCACTTACAAAGTCTTAAATCTATATATTTAATAGAGTCAAATTCTAATAATTACATAATTTAAAAATGAAGAAATAACTTATAATCCCTTACAATTCTTTTTCAGGGCTTCATTTGATCTTCACTTGATAATATATACCCTTATAAAATCTTCAATTCAAATAAATGGTAGCAAAGTTCACTATTTTTTTCAATAAAAACTATATTAATAACATTAAGAAATTATGAATATAACACACTAATTGTTTAATTATAATTGACATAATGTCTCCCAATTAAATTATATAGCATTAGTGTATGTTAACGAGTTGGTGGAGTAGAGGGACAGAAAGTTAAAAGGTTCTGTGTTCGAATAATCTACTTATACTCTCTTGATTAAGCATGTTGTATAGAGCTTGTTTAGTGCGGAGTACCCGGTTAGCGTAATTTACAGACTATTGTATTAATTCGGAGGTTTACTCAGTGCGTATCTAAAGAATAGTAGCTGCGAGTTCCTCCGTTTTAAAAAATATATTTTAGGATATCTTCAAAAAAAATTGGAGTTATTAACATTTTAAAATTTAACATTCATATTTTATATTAATACTCCTCTTCTAATTAAGAGTAAGACTACATAATACTGAATCTCTCCAAATTTGTTGTATTAACAAAACTTTTACTACATTGTTGTTATTGTTAGTATTTTATATAAATAATTATAATTAAATTAATACATTTATCGCGATATAAATAATATAATATGTTGGATTATTAAATATGTATTTAAAAAAATAAATGTGGGCATTTTGATAAACAAGAAAAAAAAACTATCTCAATACCCATCAATATCTTAGAAAATTAATTAAAAGAAGGAAGATTAGATTAGTTGTGTCTCTATTACGATTGCTTGCTAGTCATATAATTCCCAACTTTTTGTGTTTCTAACTACTTGGGGTCCCTCTTATCATTGAAGGTTCTTTCTACGTCACTTTTTGGACATTGATGCTTTAGTCAACTCTCCCTTTCTCTTGTGTCTTGTAGATAAACAAAAAATTATGAAGACATAATCATATGCAGTATCTTCCATTACAATAAAAACCAATTTTCAGGTGATCAAGATTGCGATAGACATGGAGTTTGGAGCCACTTCCTCTGGAGTGGTTGGCTAGTTCAGATCAAACGGTTTTGGTCAATCACTTGATCATCTTACTTACCCTGAAAATACTTGTAATTCAATAATGTATAAACATCATGAATGATAATAATGACAGATCAAAAAAAGAAACTTTAACTCCTTTTCATGTGTGAACACCAAGACTTCTCATCATAGTCACCTGTGATGAATCAGTAATCGTCTTTTCTTTTCTGGGTTCGCTATGTTTTCTTACTTAGAAAAGAACTTCTGATAATAACATAAACGACGAGTTCAAACTGAGGACCGGTGTTATCTGGTATCAGGTTAAATAGCTTGTGAAGACTTTTCAGGACTAAAACTCGGAAAATTTGTACGCAATTTCTTGGAAATCAAGCAATCTTCATAGTGTATATGTTTCAATCATAACAATGTCAACACGTTTCCAGAGTCCAAACACAAGGAAAAAACTTCTTCGACAAAAGATTATAATATGCATGCAAGTTGTGTTTCTGTTTCTCGAACCACCTGGGCTGAGATTCACTGGATATTAATCTATCGTGCAAGATCATTTCAGGAAAGTTATGTTGTGATTGAAACAGGAAAAGGATCTTCGTCATCCAAATGAGTCCTTAATCACAAATATTTAGTTGGTGATGAACCCTTGAAAAAAGAGTTGCAGATAGATCACCAATGACACAGATTTGAAAACGTGTAATATACCTACTCCTGGACATGAAAGCTATGTACTAGAATGATAAGCGCAAAGGTTAATGTGAACCGAAGGTTACAGACGACATGAACAGTATATAATCTATTGACTCTAGAGTATTTCACAAAGAAGTAAGTCCTGGTGCAACTCCGAACCTAGGATGTTTCTTGAAATAAAGGGTGTTCAAGGAGAAGGTGATCAGGCCAAAGGGAAGGAGCATCTCCACCGTAACTTGAAAGAGTGTAAGAATCGCCGGTGAAATTGATCGGAGAAGGCTGTGTAATGACAGGAGCGCCTGATGGAGGAGATGGGATTGAAGACGGAGGAAGATATGGAGAGTTAGGCGAGGTCTCTCCATGACTGAACACTGTAAAGTCAGGAGCTTGAGCCAGTTGGTGTTTGTTCAATTGTGTTTGGTAGCCGCAAGGGACTTGCAAGTCAGGCAAATGAGAGAAAGGAACATCCATGGCCTCAAGACCCTGAAGAGAGTTGGGTGTTAAATCCATTTGGGTTGAGGTAGTAACTGGGCTGTGCTTGACAGAAGCAAGAGAATTCAATAGGTAATAAGTGTCCATGTCACTGAAACTGTTAGTGTTGATGTTGTTTGAGCTTGTTGCCGTGGAAGATGGAGTTTGAGGCTGGAGAAGGTACTGTAAATATTGAAGCCTAGCCATCTGTGCAGCTTCTGCTTGGAGTCTCGCAGCATGTTCTTCCACAGAGTGACTGTCCATAAGCTCCTTTAGGTTAGCCAGAGCTATAAGATGAGGCAAGCTAGAGAAGATGTCAGTTCGAGGACGATGAGTCATAGGATCAAAACCCATCTGTATCAGCTTTTTCTTGAGATGGGTATTCCAAAAGTTCTTAATTTCGTTGTCCGTCCTACCAGGTAGCTGGCTTGCAATCGCCGACCATCTGGTATTGAGAAAAGAAAAGCAAAACGATGAGCACATGATGAAGATCCATGTCGAATCAGAGATTACTATCAGAATCAAGTCAATTACTTGTTGCCAAGAACAGCATGAAGATTAAGAATCGTCTGTTCTTCTTCTGCAGAAAACTTTCCTCTCTTGATATCTGGCCTTAAATAGTTTGTCCATCTCAGTCTGCAACTCTTCCCACATCTGTTAAGACCTGTAAAACAAGTTATTCCAGTTCATCAGAGACAGAGACATAGTCAAAATCAGATAAAAGTCATCTCAATTTGAACAGACACAGTACCAGCAAGTTTAGGGAGGGCTCTCCAGCTTCCATGACCTTGTTTCTGTATGTATTTGACAAGCTTTTGATCTTCTTCGGGAGTCCAAGGACCTTTCTTGAGTCCACTCTCATCACAACAGGGAGACCTTCCCATTCTTGTAGCTATAATATGATTGCTTGTTTGTCTCCTCCTTCAAACTAAGAGATAAGTCTGCCTCCTGCCAATCCAACCAGTAACTGGAGGCTTAATATTTATATACAATCTTGTTCTTGGCAGCTTCCCACCTGCTAGCAAAATATGTGTGCCCTTTTTCTTCTTGAAATGTCAAATTCATCCTCCTTGGAAAATGATTTCCATTTTCTTAGGACTAATTTAATGTCAATGAAGTTATTATTTCCTTAGTGTGTGCCAACTTAGCCCCCACGAGCCATTTTTAATTACAATCATTTAAGTTCTATTTATTAATTCTAAAAGTCTAATTTAATACTCCATTTTTTAATTAAAAAATATACTTAATACTGCAAACTTTAATTTTCGTCAAATAAACTTTATTTTTATAATTTAAAGACATATTTTATTATAATATGCGAGCAATTTTCAAATGGCCTAGCCATGCAAGTGAAAAATAGGAGGAAGTTGAGTGACAATTGGAAGACGACCAAGGTTTGCTAATTTAATAATTCAAAGAGATTAGGAAGTGGGTTTTTAATTAATTACTGATTAAGCAACACATTAATGGTGGTCAAGGGAAAAGAGGAAGAAGGAACAAAAATAACAATATGTGAGTAATAAATATAAAGAGAAGATGTTAGCATCAAAGAACAGGTGGCACGTCACCGCTGGTCGTAGGAACTCATTCCATGCACGCAACAAGCTGCTCGTTTCGTCACCCTGTGCATGGCTTCCCAATAATTTTCATCTTACGTATTATCAATTTACTTAATCACAAGTATAAAAAATATCTATTACATTAAACAAATACGAGCACATACATACATTATATATATCAATATTTTAAAAATTATATCGGAAGTTAAAACGATAGGATAAGAGGTTTAAAGTTTAAAAGTTTCAATCAGTATTAGACTGTCATAAAATAAAACTGGCTAAAAATTAAATAAATTTAAAATTTTTGAAATATAATTGAATAAGATTTTTTTATATATCGAAAATTTTGAAGTTTAATTAAAAAAATTGTTAAATAAAAAATAATTGATTTATTTTGTTTATAATAAATTATTAATTTATAAAAATTAACCGATTAATTAATAAATTGATCGATTTTAATAAAATTTTTAAAAATAAATTAACTGAAAAATTTAACAATTGAACCGAAAAGTAGTGGCTTAAGGTTTTTAAAATTGAACTTGTCAAATCGGTATACAAAAAAGAGAAAGGAATTTGAGAGAAAAAAATTTGTATTTGTGTGTCTCAAATTATATACATAAAGAATTTTTTAATTAATTCCTAATTACATGCCACTCATCATTTAATCTAGATAATAGAAGTTACAAATATTAAATTCATCAAAGTCTTAATTACAAATTATGGGTACTCCATAATTATATGTACTACGGTACAGATACAATTATACAAAAATATAGCATTGATGCCACTTATAATCGCAATCATCATGGGTGAAGGAGCCCCAGGGATGGTCGAGTTGGTAAAGTGGGAGGTATAGGGTCAAAAGATCTTGTGTTCGAATCCTTCTACTTACGCTCTCTTAATTGAGCCTATCGTATAAGGCTTACCTAGTGCAGAGTACCCGATTGATATGATTTGCAGAATATATTGCATTAATTTGAAAGTTTACTCATTACGCATCCAAAAGATAACAGTTACGAGTTCCTCAGTTTTAAAAAGAAAAAATCATGGGTGGAGGAGGAAATTATTGAATCTTGGTTTGATTATATTCTCTAAAAAGTTTCTTAGATCTTAAATTTATTTTTATATCAATAATATAATAGTTGTATCAAATTATTGTGTACTTCTAAGTGATTAATTTGTTTAATAATTTGCTTAAATTATAATATCAGTAGATTAATATATAATCTAAAAAAATTCAAGTCGTATTAAGAAATTGAAATAAATGAAAAATGCTCACACAAAGTAAATCTAGTTTCTAAATTATAATACAACATCAATAACGATTCAGTAAAAATCTTGCAGATACGTGAGATCTAAAAACGTCAAGTAGTTTACAACATTACTCCTAAATAATAGAGAGACTGTTTTTAAAGTTTCTACATCATAACATGGGTCTCAAATTGGGATTAATCATGGCTCTTAAGACATAACATCTATAGTATGAACAAGGTCGGCCTTAGATAAGGACAAGCAAGGCACCCGCCTGATCACTATAAATAAAAATAAAAAGAGACAAAATAAGAAACTTTTTTGGCAAATAACATAAAACAGCCCATGTGATATACTTGATTATTCATCTTAGCCCCTGTCAGAGACGGAGTTATGTAGAACTATGTGGGGGCATTGGGCCCCCCAAAGTTTTTTTAAAAAATTATTTTT
>JANZXV010000212.1:2134069-2144192 GCA_027576455.1 Erythroxylum roigii | reverse complement strand
TTTAATCTCTTGATTCCAAGGGCAAATTTGTCCGAAAATATCCAATTGAGGTATCTTGAATGAGAATAAAAAACACAGGGGTTAAGGTGAACGAATTAAAAACACAAAGGCTAAGATAAATAATCAAGTATATCGCAGGGCTCTTTTATGTGGTTTGCCAACTTTTTTCTTACTTTGCTTAATGCCACCGAGGCCTATAAAAAGCAAGAACGGCTTTGGTATGAACTTCAAGGTCCATCATCTTTGTCTTGTGTACGTTATGCCACAAACATAATTTATAAGGTAGTATTTCATATAATCATGCATACACATCATAAGTATCATTTTGCGTATCTTGTTGAAAAGATTATCTTCAGGGATGTATATGGCAGTTTTGACTCATACCCATTTATTGAACTCTCCGTAATTAAAAAAAGAACATATCTTTAACAAAGACTAACCTATATACGCGTACTTGCCACTGTCTATTCAGCATAGCTCACGAGTAAGACTCGGCAAGTTTTGTGACGAAGAGAATGTAATTTAACTATGTTTTTGCTTATGTTAGGTTAGATATATATAACAGGTTTATCTAAACTCGAACCAAACACTTCCCGAACACACAGATTTCTGAGAGTAGCAGGTCTTAGTCATAGACACTAACTACATATTTTTATTCTCTGATCAATTCACGTTTGCTTATAATATGGTTTCATACTCTACTAGATGCACTCTTAGAAGCATATTATATGGATGTTATGTACAATCTCTCATAATCAGTGCGATCATACTTCCATTGATATTTCATGAATTCACCTCTTTAGTAAGCAATTGACTCCAACTATTGCAATTTTGGTAATTGTCAGTAATATTAACATTTGTTATATCCTACATAAGTGAATGTTACAAACTTTTACCTTAAAAAAGGTGATGTCTTTATGAGTTTATGAAAAGTTCTAGCTAATTATTTTCAAAATTTATAATTTTTAGGGATAAGTCAAGAAATTTTTACTTAGTTTAATTAAATTTTAAAATTTTTTAATCTTAAAAATTATTGAAAAATTCTTTGTAATTTTTAATTTTTTAGAAAAATTTCTTTTCTGTTAAACTTCTATTAAAAAAGACACAAATATACAATATGAATAACGCACATAAATCAATCAAATGCTACTAATATATGACGATATAACTCAATTCTTAAATTAAACTCGAACCATTGAAACATAGTCCGAAACTAATAATTAAAAAATTACAATAAATTATTGTTTGAATTGGGTTTAAAGATTATGTTTGATCATATATATATATAAGTAATATTTGATTAGTTTACGAAATGTTTCACCGGTAACTTTTAACAAAAATCTAAAAAGAGTTTTAAAAAATAAAAAACGGTAGAAATTTCTTAATAATTTTAAAGCTTATATTTTTTTCTAAATTACAGGAAAATCCCATTTTTTGCTCTAATTTTTTTGAAAGTCCGAATATATTTAGGCCTTATAATATATAGTTAGGTTGTGTGTGGTGTTGAATATTTTACAAGAGTGAGTTCCCTCGTGTGTGCATGATGATATTGCATTCTAACCAACCACATCGCCAATAGGCCACGTTTCACTCCCCCATTCCCCACTTTTGCCTCTATGTGATTAATGCTAATACCTACTTATAAAAATACAAAATCATATAATCATATGCAATCAACATTTTATATTTTATGCCACTATCCAATCTCCATTCAATTGGGGACAAAATCTATACTATGAACATGCGAGTATTAGTGTACTTATTCAGTTCTAAGTTACTATTTATATCAAGTGCATAGTTTTATAAAATTATAAGGGATTGCAAGTGATATTACTATTGTTAATTATAACTATAATGTATCACATTTAATTCCAATAAAAATCATGGAAGGATGTGACCTCTTTGACCAGTAAGGGAGCCGGTTAGAGGAGAGGTTGGTGCAGCAAACACAGAAATTCGATCACCTTTTCGAGATATACAAGATCCTTGTTCTTCTTCTTCTTCTTTAACCCCCAAAAGATGTGTTAATGGCGGCCACTTCTTGGTGCCCTTTTGTCCCTGTTGTATCAGATCAGATATGTTATCTCTGCAGAAAATTTTCTGCAGCAGTGAAGAACAATGATGAACTAAATCTTGAAACTAGCTATGGTGTTAATACAGTTAACAGGACCAAAAGTCATATTTACAAGGTTCAATCCCAAAACTCAGATTATATGCTTTCTTATGTTCCTCAGCAAGAAAACCAAGAAAAGGCCACAAAAATCAACAGAATGTTCTTAAAGAAATCAGGCTCAGGAGTACAAGCATGTCCATGGTATTGATTTCTTGCATCTTATCAGAGACTTGACTCCAAATTTGTATCCATGGTCATTTGCCCTAATCATTTACAATTTCCATATTACTCGTAATTATAAACTTTGATATAAAGTTCAATAGGGTCCAGGTCACAGGACAAAGTCGATCGGCACGGTCATCATTTACTTACCACATAAGCTAAGTTTTTTCTAACCTTAAAGACACTTGTCACAGGTTCACATCAATGGCCACAAAGGGTCAAGGCAAACAAGGACGAGAATTGGTTACATTCATAGGTTTTTGTCCTTCCGCATTTTCTCCTTCACTTACCTCATTTTCCTTTCTCCACAAGTTTTGCCAGTAAGGAACATAAACCAAAGTCAGCTGTCGGTAGCAATAGGTTAAAAGGGAAAGGAACATAAAGCATATGTGTATATATATGACAAACTTCTCTTAAATTTCGATTAAAAATAAAGACGAAACTTATACAAATATGATATCAAATCGACCCAATTTAATTAAATTCAATTTAAATTAACAATTTAATATAACTATAATAAATTAGTAATTTGAATCAGATTTAATTAGTTTGATTTGGATTGAAGAGTTAGATCGGATCGTCGTATAAACAATTTTTAATTAGTATAATTGTGATGTTCATGATGCATGTATTTGATTGTTATTTTTAACCGAAATCTTAAAAAAAATTCAAAACTTTTAAAAATTAAATTTTTTAAGAAAGATCTATGTCTTTTACTCATTAAAAAAGTAAAGAAAACGTACTAAAAGATCTATGTCCTTTAAGCAAACATACTAAACCACTTGTTCACGAAAGCTAGTTAAAAGATTTCTTCAAATGAAAAGATTAATAAAGTGATCATATTACTTCTTCAACTAGGGTTCCTTGTCGGATGGACCATCCATCCTCCTCATGAAGGTCATTAAACTAAAGGATTTAGAAAGCTAAGTGATGTCACTCACAAAGAAAGCATACAGTCTCTGTAGATTAGAAAAATAATATGGTTGTAGTTTCAGCTAAACAACTAATTTGCTTGTTCTGTTAAGTTTCCACCCGATACATCTAAACTCGGACTTTCTGTGCTTCTTCCATGCCACGTATTGAGTTTCTTGTCGTTCCATTTCCATGCAGAAAGAAACCCTATTTATATGTTAAAATGTTTTCGATCTCTTCGAGAAAGAGCAATTAACATCGTCGATATCAGGTCTTGTCAATATCTGTTGCAATCATCATGCGTTAAAACTTTATTCACTTGGATTTTGATGTCAGGAATTCACATTAGACAATTACAAGAGCATTTAAGAATTTATAATAGTGTGTAAACTTTCTCCTCTTGAACTAGTTTTTAGGGTGAGTTAGGTCTTTCTAACATAGTATCGGAGCCAGTTTATCTCGATGGTTTGCGGCAGTGCCTGGTTATATCCCTTTGCCCAATATGTCCATTAGATGTCCAGTTCTACTTTGGACTAAAGGGGGTGTGTCAGGAATCCCACATCGGATAACTATGAAGGCATTCAAGAATTTATAATAGTGTATAAACCTCTCCCTCTTGAGCTAGCTTTTGAGGGTGAGTTAGGCATTTCTAACATGATTTTAGAGCCAGTTTATCTCGATGATTTGGGGCGCGTGCCGGGTTATATCCCTTTGTCCAATATATTCATCAAATGTCCAGTTCTACTCTGGACTGAGGGGGTGTGAGGAATCCCACATTGGACAATTATGAGGACATTTAAGAATTTACAATAGTGTGCAAATCTTTCCCTCTTAAACTAGCTTTTAGGAATGAGTTAACACTTAAAGTGGATTATAATATAAATATTGTTCAATTTGCCACCATATCCTGTCTAGATTTGATGCTCTAACAATCAAAGTATATCTACGTTAGTAATAGGAAAATCGAACTAAATGTATTTTAGACGTGTTTGATTAAAATAAGCTAAGATTGGTTGAAGACTAGTCAGGTTATTTCTCTAACGAATGACAGTGATAGTCCCTCTAAGTATTTATGTAGTTGAATGAGAACCTAACTAATACCGTCTTTGGAGTAGAAAGAGTTCGATGAAGATAGTTCATATATAACATGAACTTTACATAGTATCCATTACGTCCATTACGTCCATTACACGTGAGCTGTAGTTATGACTATATACATGTATATTGTCAATCACCAACTTTCACCCTTTTCAATTATTCGTAGCCTAACAACCCTAATAGAAAAAGACAAGAACATATTGAAGAATACAAGTGGGGTATGGAAGATCCATGCTAATTTCATCATATCTTTACTATTTCAAAGACAATTACATGTGTTTACCAAAGTTCAAGTAGTCTACTCATTATGTAACATCCCAAGTGTTAATGACATTATTATCGAATATGATTTTGTTGCACTCGAAATCGAATCGTTTGGACTTGATCTAATGTAAATTGTGATTCTATTTTATTAATTTAAACTTAAAATTTTTAAATTAAGTTAAGTAATAATTTGTTTTAATTAATGTTTTTAATTATACATTCTTTACATTAATATAAGAGCGATCAAATTTTCTCAACCGTTATGACCAACTTTAAAGATCACATCCTTCTTAACTTCAAGTATATATACAATAAATGTTCAAATCAAGTCACTGAGTTGGGCTATATAATTTGTTTTAGGCATCAACTACCATGTCATTTGGTGGCTTAACTTCAGTAGGCAATGACATCATAGTTAACAGGTAAGGATAGTGAAACTGATAGTTGATATGCATATATAAATGATTGGTCAATTATTATATTTCATGTAGTAAGCAAATGCAGACACAGAACATCATATCACACACAAATATATATATATGTACACACACATAGGCATGAACTTATTCAACCTAATTTGATTCAAAAGTGTTGAATTAAACTAAGTTTGGTTTTGATTAAATTCAAAATTGTCAAATTAAACTCGATTTGATTATGTGCAAACTCGAATGATAATTAAGCTAGAAAAATTCAACCTAAGACTCCATTAGCAATTTGTCATATATATATAATTGTCAAATTAAACTTGATTTGATTATGTTTAGGCTGAATTTTTCCAACTTAGTTATAATTCTTTTTCCAACTTAGTTATAATTCGAGCTCGTTCAAACGTAATCAAATCGAGTTTAATTTGATAATTTTGAATTTGAGCATAATCAAACTAAGTTTAACTCAACATTGTTAATCAAATTAGGCTGGACTATCTTGTATCATTTTTTATAACGTTATAATTATGATTTAAAATTAAAATAATTCAGAAATCTTTATTTTTAATAAATTTATTTGAACATGTTTAGACTAAGTTCGAGTCAAGATTAGGGTAAGAACATTCGAACTCAACCTTAGAGAGAGGTTTCAAAATTTTAATTATACATGAAGATCGAATGAGTTGAAAATTCGAGTGTTTTTCTCTAGACCTACCAAAGGCTATGGCCTATGAGAGGTGTGCAGTGGAGGGTGAAGAATCATGTGTTAGCTATAGGGTTACTTCCAAGTAGGGCCTCATAGGCCATAGCCTTTGGTAGGTCTAGTTAAACCCTAAGGTCATAAATGTAATTGTAATATTACACTCAAAATTATTATTGTAAATTGTCGTAATTATATCCGCATTATCTATAAATATCTTCCGTGCCTTCTTAGTTTAATTTGTAATGTACAAATTGACAATATTGATAATTTCATGTTTGGTTATATAATTAAGAGTCTGAATCTAAATTAAGCTCGAGTTGGTTAAATCTTACTCTAAATTTGAATTTGAGAGAGAATTTGATATTCAACTCAAAAAGCTCAAATAAGTCGACCCGAACTCAAAATAATGTTATTTTCGAAATTTTTTTAAAATGATATTATTTTAAAAGTCTAAATAAATTCTTATGTGATCAAATTTTGAACTAGACTCGAGTCATACCTCCAACCGATTCGGCCCTATTTGTTGCCATCACTTGGCTACAATTGATTTTGTGATGGTTTCGTTGTAAGAATCTTGGCCTTATCAAAGCTATAACATTAGATTTTATCATAGATCGAATGTAAACTATAATCCAATAATTTAAGTTTATTTTCAAGTAAACCATCGGATTTTGATTTTGGTCAAACAAACTTTGATCTTATATTATGAGGAGACTACTAATAGTGGGTTGATTCATTGAAAAGGTTTAGGACTATGGGTGGTAATGAGAAGATAATGGCAAGGTTCAAACAAGGAAAGGCTTACGGTAGATACCAGGCACTCAGAGACGAGGAAGGACGTAGTAAGCGACAAAATGCTTTAGGAAGTTGAAAATAAGTATAGATTTTGAGATTCCCGAATAGGTTAACTTTTCAAACTGCTGCTGAATCCATAAGCAGGCAAGAGACAAGTAGTATTCTATTTTAATTCTACCCAATTCTTTTATTTCAACAAAAGGTTTATTTATACACAATAATCGCATCATAATAGGTATAGTTTAGTAGTAAATGTTCGATTCGGTCTAATATCCCTAAAGGTTTTCCTTGACTTTGACCGTGTTAACAAACAATAAGAAATGCCTCGACTTTTTTATGTTTAGAATAGGTCCGAATCAAATAACAATAATTTAAAGCATAAAAACATTTTTAATTTTTTTATATCTTATTGACAGTTTGAAGCGCATCCCGTTAGTTCTGCTTGAAACAATCCAATTAATTCTTTGGGTGAAAAAACGTTCAACATTCCATCTTCTAAAACCAACACTTTTGATGTTACTTGACGTACAATAATTTCTCTATGTTTATTATGGATCTGTACCCCCTAGGATCGATAAACCTTTTGGATTTTATTAACCAAAAAGATGCGACTTTGTGCTATAGTTAATTCAACACCAATTACGAACCCCCAAGGAATTCCAAGAATTCTGTTTAGATATTCATTCCAACCTTCAACTCTCTTTTCTAGGTTTATCGATATTGAATCAACTGAATGCACTTCTAACACTTGTTTCACTTTTGGAAGACTTTGCGTTATATCTCAAAAACCTAAAAAAATTTTAAAAATCTTAGAATTGAAATTCAATTTGATCTCAGTTTATTAACTTCGGCCTGGGCCGGATTCAACTAAATTCTCATCCCTGTTTAGGACATAGAGGTGCTATCCAAGTTTCTTAAACATAGTTTAAGATTGATGATAAGTCTATGTTATACTCTACCAGATCAAATTGATGGTTGAGGTAATTAACTTCAGTGAGCATTAGTACTACATTTCCTGAATATATAACAACCTATCTTCCTCCTGTCACATATATCAGAAACAGTAAATATCTAGTGACAAACTACAATTTGATCCGATGTGACATTCCGATCAAGTACCTAGTTAAGAAACCGAATTTAGATATGTTTAAAACAAGAAGTGAATTTCAGAAACATACCTTGAGGATCAGGAGTTGTGACATTTAAGCTTATCAAGGATGTACTTTGATATTCCCAAGCCATCAATGAACAGAAGAGCCCTAAAGACAGAAGTTTTCACACCACATTTCCAACACCAACTCATTTTGCAGAAGAGATCAGTAAGAAAGATTTGTCGACAGGGCTTGACAGGTTTTATCATGAAAAAGCAAGAATCAAATGGAAAGGTTGAAGAGCAGAAGAGCCACATGCTCATAGTCAAAAGCTCCATGCATGAAAAAGAATCTTTGGACATAATGGGAGTTAGTAGGAAAGGGTTATTAGAAAACAAGATTTGATCTGTGTCTAGAGTAAGCTGACTACTAGCTTGGCATGCTTTTCCACGACACAAGCACATGGTTCCTTTATAAAGTGTTTCTCTTTTGCATCACGAGACTGAGTTTATACCTGTAATGGTACTCTTTCCCAAATTTGTCAGGATGATGCATAATCCTTCCATTTGAGCTGTTCTTGCAAACACTGTAATGGTCTCCCGTGAAAAAAATCTTCCTGGAGACAAATATTCTAAAGATGGAAAGTTGAAAAATGTAATAAAGGAATCCATGGATTGACTTTTGGAAGGTCATATGTTGCAGAAAGTCTTCCCCTAGGTTATATGTTGTAGAAAAACGATTCAATTGGCAGTGATAAAGTATTGGCAACAAAGTTGAAAAGCTGGAGCCTTCAAAACAATGACTTTAATAACACTACCAAATGCCACAGGGACTTCCAATCATAGAGAGGTTACGTTACGAAAAGGAGAAAAAGAATAATAGAACCACGAACAGCAAAACATTATACAGAAAGGGAAGAAAAATGGCAATAGTTTAAGGAGTTACTACTGCTTTATCATAAAAAGGTACATTTTCCACAGTCAAGGAGAGACATTTGGATGAGTCTCACGCAGATTTTTCAGCTTCTGCAGCAGCAGCAGCTTCTTCCTCTTGCAACTTTTTCAAAGATGGAGGTGGTCTGACAACTATATTTTTCTTCCATTGCCTGTCGAGCTTTCTTGACAACCTCTTATTTATCCCCTCCTCAATTTCTCTTTCCCGCTTAACAGTAAGCATGCGAGCAATCTGTAATTTTTAATTTTTAACCACAATTAAAGAAGTCGAAAATGGTATATAAAGGATAAATTATCACAGTATTTGGTTCATTATCACATAGCTCAATATCTATCATCAACATTTATAGAACAAACATCAAAGCAGCGCATTCATCTACTTTCACTAGCACTAGTCAAATGTAGTAATTGACTTACTAGAAGATATGTTTATATCCAATTCACAAAGATCATTACAAATAAAACTTCTGAATAACAATCGTCATTTTAACCCCTAAGAGGTCCTATTCCTATTCAATCCACTTTTCCCTTTCATTGATGAAGCAACATAAAGTATTCATAGTTCTGTCCCAAAAATGTTAAACATATGAACCAACAATTAAATTCCTCAAAGATTAGCATTCAGGTCCTCCCTTCTACTAACACCAACCTTCAAGAGAAAGACATCACAATACCTAATGCTACACCCAAAGTGATACACAATATTTCACAAGGTTCCAAGACAACTTGGGATTAAACTTTTGGCCCAGAGTAAACAAGCAATCAACATCATTTGAGCTTATACAGACTTTCTTGCTCACGAAATCCCTGCTAAATGGTCTTGAGAACCAGCATCGTTTGTGAGAATATTAGCGAGGCAGCACTCAGGATGATAGTAACCAAGAATGGTTACTAAAAAAACTAAAATTACAACTTCTAGTGCATAACTAGTATCAACAAACATTAAGATTCCTCCTTTCTAACATTCAGCAACTGGAAAAGTGAAAAATGGACAAAAACAACAATAGAAGCAAAATAAAAGCCATCGTTCTCGAAACATTAATCTTGATATCACACAACTAGAGCATTGAGCTTCCACTAGAAACTCTAAAACTTGTTCAAAACTAAAACCCTCTTTAGCCTATATTATCATTATGGCATTAGAAGACGCACCTAATCACTTCCGCCTCTATTTTCTTTCAACTTTTGGGTAAACTCTCCACCTAATTTTACAGACAGTATACATCTGCTTCACTGTCCAAAACATAAACCAGAAAGTTCCCATCTCCAGGTACATGGCCCAAGCTTGCAATTCGTTTATGTCACATACCACACACCATGATTAACAACTCCAAGCTAATCAAGCTTCACTAAAAGCACAATGTGACACCAGTAAAGCAAACAAAAATGCTGCACAACAATATCTCGCCATATGAGTATAAAAGGCAAACTCAGAGCTTGATTTAACATTTTTCCAACTGCAACAGATACGAAATCCGTAAACAGCAAAAGGGCTTGAAAAGGGAATCAAGAAGCACAAACCCTTTTGCGCATACGGCGAAACTCGC
>JANZXV010000212.1:2115759-2133256 GCA_027576455.1 Erythroxylum roigii | reverse complement strand
ATATTAATTTCATTTATTTTATTTTATTAATTCATTTAGTAAAATATTAAATATTTTTATATTAAATATTTTTCCTTAAATTAATCATATAACATCCTAATTTTTTAGAAGGAAATTTACTTTTAAAATTACTTTTTTATTACCATTTTGCTATATTAATTAATATTTAGTTTGATAATAAATAGAACATTTTTAATTTAAAACAAAGAAAAATTAAATGCTAGTGCTTTAAAAAGATAATTTAATTTAGTTATATTCAATTCAATCTTTTTTTTCTTGTTACCTACAAGATGTCTTAGGCAGGTTTCAATTATAAAAAAATACCTTTAAATTATCTACATTTACGTTTAGATTAATCTTCACTCGAATTGGACAGTTAATTACAAGAGGCATTCTCTCCCGGAACAAAAGAAGTTACGAGCGTTTAAGCCAAAATCAATATTTGGACAAAAGGACGAGATTGCACTAATTGACGAACTTGAGTGACTTAATTGGCAATATCAATAAATATATATATCTATCTGTAATCTATTCCAAAACTGTTGTATATTTCTTTGCTTGTGCAAAAGCAGAAGCAAAACCCTCTTCTTCTTCCTCAAAAATTCCCCATTTCAAAAACAAATCAAAGGCCTGAACAGAGAGTGAAGCCATTTGATGCAGTTTGTGGAGAGTTGAATAGAGAAGAAGATAAGAGGAAGAAGGAATAAAGAAAGAGATTAGAGGGAGGAGCAGTGAATGTGGTGATGGGTGCGGCTGGCTCCAGACTCGAGAAAGCTCTAGGCGATCAATTCCCTGAAGGAGAGCGCTACTTTGGCCTCGAGAACTTTGGCAATACTTGTTACTGCAACAGCGTCTTGCAGGTTTTTCTTTTCCTCCTCTCTTCTTTCTCTATCTCTATCTATTCTCTGTAATTTCCAAATTCTCTAACTTTTTTTTTTTTCAACTTCGTTCATTTAGTGTTTTCTCTTCACTTCTACGGTTGATTTTACGCTTAATCAAACGGTTTAGGTCTGAATTTTCTGTTCTGCTTCTAATTCGGAAGTTTCTTAAGTGGTCTTACTGTGGAATCCGGTTAAATTTCTGACTTCTAAGCTTATGGTGTGTAGAGCTTCTGTGCTTATGAATGATCATTGTCGAAAGGATTGGTTGCTCACTGGCTCACCGATGTGCATTTGAGAACTTATTTTCAAATTACGTTGTAATCTTTTTGCCCAGAATTTGTTCTCTATTGACCTTTTAATTCTTTTACTGTGTTAGGGTTTGGTGAGAAGAGCCTTTATATGTTATTATTAGTAGTTGCGAGTGATAAGAATCGCGTCCTTTGGTTATTTGGAGATTCTCTCCTGCAACATTTTCTGATCCTCTGAATCTTTGTTCACCATGCAGGCACTTTATTTTTGTGTACCATTTCGTGAACAGTTACTAGACTATTATGCAACTAACAAAAATATTGCGGATGTTGAAGAGAACCTCTTGACATGCTTGGCAGATCTATTTTCACAGGTGACAATTCTGAAGGGTTGTCTTTTGATCTTACTTTCATTTTTCTATGATGAATTGTTATTTCGTCATGGTTGTCAATTGCATTCCATCTATTTCTCTCATTTTCTAACTATCACTGTTGTTGCAGTTTTTGATATTACCGTGTGTTTGCACATATTCATATTTGTTTTCTATGTTCAAATGTGATCGTCTCCTTTTGACATTAGTTGTTAGCTTTGTATTTGAAGTTATAATAGATTGTGTCATTCACAATGATTAAATATGGTCATTTTTTGCAGAATGGGAAAGAGGCTGAGTGCATTCTCATTTTTTACATCTTTTCAGTTCCAAAAATTTCTCAACACCTCTTATTTTTTCTTAAATGCAATTGAACTAATTGTTTCATTTGATGTGCTTTATTGAGGTGCATGATATTACTAACATTTTCTCCATCAACTCTCTTTTTGATCGAATGGAATGTGGTTATCCCCGGATATATTGTTTCATGCTCTCTTTTTTATTGTTTGACATAGCTTAATGACAGTAACAATATTTATTGATCTTATCTACTGTTCATGAAAAAGTTTCTTTTATTAGTTCATTCCACCTGATTCACAAAATTGTTCAGAATGGTTTTGATCAAAAAAATAAATGAAGCTGTCTGGATTGTTTGATCTTTTCTATTTTCTGATTCGTTATCACTGGCAGTTCAAGGTAATAACTTTAATATCATGCTATTACACTTAGCCAATGATTGAATAAAGAAGTTGATAGCAATAACTTTAATATCATGCAATTACACTTGGTCAACTATTGGATAAAGAAGTTCACATGTCGTGCAACATAATTCTTTGTTGAGTTACAGAAAGGAGAAGTAAGTAAATGTTATCTTTTGAAAAATATATTTAGCATTTTTTCATTACTCAAGCTATGGTGCTGTAATAACTTTTGGTTTTTTAATTTTATAGATAAGTTTGCAGAAAAAGAAAACAGGTGTCATTGCACCAAAGCGTTTTGTACAGAGATTGAAGAAACAAAATGAAATTTTCCGTAGTTATATGCACCAGGTATTTGCTTATGCTTTAATTGATTAAATGATGCCTGAGATTGATTTTGGCAGTTGAATGCACACTTTTATCACTACCTCAGTAAAACCTTCTTGAGCAACAAATGTCCATATATGTCATGTAGGATGCTCATGAATTTTTGAACTTTTTGCTGAATGAACTTGTTGACACATTGGAGAAAGAAGCAAAAGCTGAGAAAAGTGACCCAGAAGCTTCATTGCCACCCAAAAAGGCTGTAAATGGGCTAAAAAATGCACAGGCAAATGGTGCCACAAAAGAGCCTTTAGTTACCTGGGTACACAAAAATTTTCAGGTGAGTGCTTTAAAATGCATATATGCTAGTTCAGTATTTTTCTGCTTCTATTAAATTGATGGGTTGTATACTGAATTCATAAGCTTTAGCAGCGTATGAATTCCTTGCATATCTGTTGTTGGATGTTCTCTTATTTCTCCCATGCTCATACTTTGTTTTAATCTGATTGATCTCATACTTGTTTGAATCAGGGAATACTTACCAATGAGACAAGGTGTTTGCAGTGTGAAACTGTGACAGCAAGAGATGAAACTTTTTTTGACTTAAGTCTTGATATTGAACAGAACAGCTCAATAACAAGCTGTTTAAAAAATTTTAGTTCCACAGAGACTTTGAATGCAGAAGATAAATTTTTCTGTGACAAGTGCTGCAGGTGTGTAGTTTTTGCACGCACTCTTGTTATAACTGGTAGTTCTGGGGGTTCTGCTGTGTGCTCTTTGATCAAAGCACACTGTTCTGGTTGGAACCTAAGCAGCTAATCAATGTTTTGTTTCCATGAATAGAGCAATCAACTCTTAGCTGGCATCATACTCATTTTGCTATTCACGATAGTTCCCATTTTGTAATAGTGATTGAATTATTTTACTGTTTCATTATTTCTGCTAATTACAGCAACATTTTACTGTCAATGTGTTGGATGGTTATTGATGGTCTTTTAGGGATTAAGCTTTTGGTCCTTTTTCTACATTCAGTTTGCAAGAAGCCCAGAAAAGGATGAAGATAAAGAAACCTCCTCACATCTTGGTAATCCATCTAAAGAGGTTCAAATACATTGAGCAGCTAGGCCGGTATAAGAAGCTGTCTTACAGAGTTGTCTTCCCACTAGAGCTGAAACTGAGCAACACACTGGAAGATGCCGATATTGAGTACTCACTATTTGCAGTAGTTGTCCATGTTGGTAGTGGGCCAAATCATGGGCACTATGTGAGCCTTGTGAAAAGCCATAATCACTGGTTATTTTTCGATGACGAAAATGTGGAAATGATTGATGAGTCTGTCATTCAGACGTTTTTTGGGTCAGCACAGGAGTTTTCTAGTAACACAGACCACGGTTATATATTGTTCTATGAGAGCCTTGGTGCCAGCAACAACAGCTGAGAGGGGCAAGCTTTGGTTTTCACAAGTAGGTGTTTTGAGCATTTAGAGTGGACACAGCGTTCATTGTCTTCTGTGATTGTTTCTTCTTTCCCCTTGTCCTTCAACCAGTGGAAAGAGCTGTCCGATCTCCATGTTTCAGATGGCAATCTCCGGGTTGCAAAAAATGTATACTTGGTTGTTTCCATGTACAGTAGATGGCACGAGCACATTGCCACCCTTTTGTTTCTTTTCAGAATAAAAGTTAGAAATAGCTACTTAAATGGTTTGGGAACTTCACCGAGTAGTCTTGTACTCATCTTTGTGTGGAATGGTCAAATTGATATTGCCAATGCAGCATGGCTGGAATTACTTAGTTTTATCATCATATTAGTAAATTAAGTGGTACATGTTTGTGGTAGACCAAACTAATAGCGAAATTTGTTTGTGAATGTTAATTCAATACAATGCACTGCTATTAGTTATATTCTTGGTAGTTTCAGTCCAAATAACTCTCTGACAGATAGTCTACTTAGATAGCTACCTATAACTTCTACTGTGGTAGGAATATGAAATTATGTTTCCAGGGAGTACTGAAAAGTCATCGCACAGTAGTTTGGCAAGCAGCTCAAGGTGTAGGATAGAATATTGTGGTTCCCATGTTGGCTTGAGATTTGTTTGATTCGAGGTAGAGGGTGAGAACCAGGTATAAGGAAGAACTATCCAGGTCTAGACCTGAATTCTGTAACCAGGTTTTTATCAGAAGTGGGCGATAGTTGTATAGGACTAGTTTATTGGTGTTTGCTACAGGTTACTCTTTAAGATTCACTCTGGCAAGCTTCAAGATTTCAATTCAGGAGATTACAAAATGAATAGTAGCAGGAACTTGAGCTTTCAGGATTATATACTTTTATAGTTTTCAAGCACAGAGGATAGAATATCCTGACAGGTTCTGGAGAAACCACATTCTCATGGTGGAAAGGGAAAGGTACGTTTCTCACTTCCTGTCAAGACATTCCTCCGCCAAGACGCATATATGCGAATTCCCCTTCATATCTTCAATTCATTTCAAGTCTATCCTTTGCTATTCTCCAACGAATTGTCACATTCTTCCACTCATACACTTGCATATATCAAACTAACCAAAGTCATGCAAGTCGAAGGGGTTGATTGAAGTTGCCATTTTAGCTCGGATTCGACCCGACGTCCACAGAAAAAGTTTGAAAAGCCCAAACGTACGGGCCTTAGGCTTTTGATCCGGTCTGAAGATTGTTAGGTTCAAATTTGACTTTAGGCTGAATTAAAACTTTTTAATTATTTTTGTTATTACACATAAATTGATTTGTATGTTTTTAATGCTTGATGTGAGAGGTTCAGTACTCTCATCCCTTAATCAGAGGTCTTCAGCTCAAGTCCTGAAAATTGAGAAATCTGTTTGACCAGTACTTTACCTCTTACGGGCTGACCTGGTGCAAATGGGGATTAATTTAGGTGTGGATGGCTTAAAAACGTCTTCTCATAGTTGGGACCCTCCTAGGACACCTCGTGAGATAATCCCAAAACACTTTGTTTTTAATATTTTTATATTATTAAAAATAAATTTCGTTAAAAGAAAATATACTTAAATAAGTGTCTTTAATGGAGATAATATGAATAAAAAGAAGTGTTCGTTTTATATAATATATATATGATTTAAAAAGATAAATATTATTTTTTATTGAAAAATAATTTTAAAAAAAACAATTATATGAAACACCACGTGTGTAATTGGCTTTTCGCAATGCTTGCAAATTCCAAACGAATCAGTTTCGATACCTGACGTTGACGTACTCGATCGGACCAAAGACCGACCACAAGACGCCGAAAACCTCCGCAACGCAAAGTGTAAACAGCCATATCCAGCCCAATGAAAGCTACGTGAATTCGGGTTGCAGGCGGCGTATTACTAACAAACTACGTCGCTTCCTCCGCCGCATTTCCCATATTCCGATCTCTGTCTCTTTCCTATCTCCAACAACAAGAACATCAACTTGGACATCATCGAGATACTATTCTATATCTCTTCATCTTCAAGCCTCTCGCTTTCGTCATAACTTGACAAAGAAACAAACTTAACCGTCCCATTTTATAGATTTTAGTCTTTCTCTTTTTGTGTCACGAACTTGGTTTCTCTTCAATTACATCATCTCATTGTTTGTCCAATTCAATGTTTGGGCTGTTCGAGTCCAAATCTGATACCTCCAATCAGCCGCTCTTCATCGGGGGTCTTTTTCTCGACTGCTACCAACCCACTTGTCCTTCTGTTGTCTCTTTGATTTCTTCAAAGAATAGTTGTTTTGTGTTGAGGTTTGATGGCCGTCGACGGCGGCGAAGATGTGCCGGACATAACGTTGGGGTGTTTTTGTCAGTCAGTCTGTCAGGTCAACAAGGGTATGTTGGTGAATCGCGAGATAGGTTGGACCAAAACGGCGATGAGAAAAATCTAGAGGAGGAAAATGCGGCGATTCTCACAGTGGCGGGTGTGGAGAAAGTAGCAAAGAAAGTTGAAGTGCGGGGATCAGCTGCTTTGAACACCACCATGCATCTTTGGGCTGGTGTGGTAGCTGCAATGGTCTCAAGGTTTTTGTTTTATGAATTCCCATCACAAATATTCGATCAAGATGTTCACTTTTGTAACTTTTGCGAACTGTTTGTGTTGGTCATAGGACTTTCATAGCGCCTTTGGAAAGGATGAAGCTGGAGTACATTGTGAGAGGTGAGCAGAAGAGTCTTTTTCAGCTGATCAGGAGAATAGCAACCACTGAAGGAGTGAGAGGTTTCTGGAAAGGGAATGTTGTCAATATTCTTCGAACTGCTCCATTCAAATCTATCAATTTCTATGCTTATGATACTTACAGGAGTCGGTTGTTGAAGTGGTCTGGGAATGAGGAAACCACGAACTTTGAGAGGTTTGTTGCTGGTGCTACTGCTGGAATCACTGCGACCTTGCTTTGCTTGCCAATGGACACGGTAAACTGCAACTTTAGACTTTGACCTGGTCATAGTCATTATGTGTTTCCATAGACTTGGTTTTCTTGCTAGAGATTGCTGATAGTCTTGTCTTGTGGAGTGAACATGTATCTTTTTCCAAATTTTTCAATCTACGAATCTGTGCCTAAGATTGATATGAAGTTCATTAGAAAGGATGGGAACATCATGGACTGTGGTATTTGGAGAGCTTCTTCTCTTTAACTTGGTGCAATTAGTAATGCACATGATGCACCACTTAACAGATACTGCTCAGCTTCTGATATAAAAGCACGCTCTTCCTCAGACACAGTTCATCTTTTCTTTTCTCCAGGTTTTGTTGATGACACTTTCACGCTAATTCTATTTTGTTAGTTCACTTGAAGAAATTTCAGTGCAGTCAACTTTCTGAAACTAATTTTGAAGAATTTCTGTGCTAAGGTTGTGTTTTCTAGTGATTGATACTTGGTAGATGTAATATGTGATGTCTTTTCTTCACCTTAGATTTCATTTCAGAAAATGAGATTCATTTGTCTTAGTTTTGCATAGTATCAATCCAACAAAAATCCAAGATTTCCAGGGAAGGAAGCCTGCCAAAATCCTAGTTATCCCGCTATGTCAGTTGCTTTTGGAAGTGGCTGCCATGATTTGTTTCCATGTGACATATATGTTCATTTTAAGCGTGTTGATAACTGAAATCTCATCAATTAATTGTTACTGGTTATGAGCTAAGAATTCAACCTCTCTCTCTATATGTGTCAAATGGATCCATTGACCCTCATGATTGACTCACTGAATATATAAAAGAATCTTAGCTTAGGACCTTCAGTTTCCAACCTGCATCAGCTTTATTTCTGCCAATTGATGGTGGTTGGTCTATTATGAAGGATGCATTGTCATGTTGTTGACTGTATGAGAACAATTTTTCGTAAAGCTGTATTAATTTATGGGATACTTCAACGTGATTACTTATTCCATTAAGCATTGTGTGATTCGTCAAAATTCATGTTTTGTAGGTAAGAACAAAAATAGTGGCTCCTGGTGGGGAAGCATTAGGTGGTGTGATCGGTACTTTCCGTTACATGATCCAGAATGAAGGATTTTTTTCTCTTTATAAGGGTTTGCTTCCCTCAATAGTGAGCATGGCACCTTCAGGTGCTGTTTACTATGGTGTCTATGATATGTTAAAATCAGCTTACCTTCATTCACCAGAAGGAAGGAAGAGAATTCAAAATCTGAAAGAAGAGGGTGAGAAACTAAATGCACTGGAGCAACTGGAGTTGGGTCCCATGAGAACATTGCTTTATGGGGCAATTGCTGGCTGTTGTTCTGAAGCTGCCACTTATCCATTTGAGGTTGTTAGGAGACATCTTCAAATGCAAGTTGGGGCAACCAAGATGAGTGCATTGGCGACTTGTGCCAAGATAGTTGAACAAGGAGGTGTTCCTGCTCTATATGCAGGATTAGTACCTAGCTTATTGCAGGTATGATACATATACTCTTTTCAGAGACTTTTCCTTTTGGTACCTCCAGAGATTCTGTTTGAAAGATTGGAACTTGGAAGTAATCAGATGTTCTGGTGGGTGTTTGTCGATAGCATTGACAGTATTTTCTGCTAGGTGGTTGACAATTTTTCTGCTGCTGTGTTCAATAACCTAAAAAGAAAAAGAAACCCTTAACCTGTTTATACTTTTGGGTATCAGTTTTCTAAGTTTCTTGGATGTTCCAACAAGTGGATTTTATGATCCTGCAGGTTTTACCATCAGCTGCTATAAGCTACTTCGTATACGAGTTCATGAAGATCGTGCTCAAAGTCGAATCGAGTTAAACACATTCAATCTGCGTAAAGGAACCACTGGATTATTACTGTTGTTTTAGGAGGAGAAGTTAATAATTCTGCCGTTGGTGCTATCAGTGTTCTACTGCACCTGTGTTCCTGATTTTTTTTAAGCAAGAAGTGAAAGTAAAAGATAAGCTATATAGATGAGACGAGGCATTCGGGCCTGTTTGCTCGTCAGATGCGTTTGTGAATCATATGTGATCATTTTTCTATGAAATTAACTTTGATTTCTGATCATGAGGATCTCTTTTGGTATAAAAAAATCCCTCTCCAGAGACTTCTTGAGGGTCTTTTTCCAGACGGACGTTGAGAAACCTGACTGTGGAGGCTTAAAAGTTATGACTTTTGGGCCATGAACTTCTACCTAATACTGTAACATAAATCCTAAACTTAATTCCTGATAGATTGCATATCCGAACCAAAGAACCTGTGGTCCTGTGTGCTTGAAAATCTCCGTTAAAAGAGAGAACAGAAAATATCAATCAAGTCACGAGAAGAACAGGCACTTGAACATACATGGCCCGTGACTTGAGTCTGATATTTCATAACGACAACTCTAGACCTTGTCCTCCTCTGCTTTTGCTCTGTTCTGTTCTGTTTCTTTTTTTTGGTTCAATGTTTCAAGAAGTCTTGGGAAAGTATCATTAATGTGGGACCAAGTTCCTGACAAATACTACTTACAGGTCAAGTCATCTTCATTGCCAACATGCAAGATTCTGACCCTCCTCTGTTTCCCTTCTTGACCCTTTCTATAAAAAAAAGTTCACATCTTTATTTATCACGAAATTTTATTTTATATATATCCTCTGTTTTCCTTAATTTTGTGAATGCATATAATATAATTACAAGCATTTTCATGAAAAGGTGTAGGCTTTATTAAATGTTATTTTCAATATCAAGAAAAAGGTTTCTGGTGCTGTTTTGTTGAGCAAATCTAGAGCATTGAAAGATTGCAGTGGAGGTCAGGAGGGGTCCTTGTCCGAGGATAGGATGCCCTCATATTTATCTATTTAAATAAATCTACGTAAATTATATTTTCTCAAATGATATAAAGTAATAATTTTTATTTAATTCATATTTTATAAATTTTCAGTGTATTTTCAAAATTAATAATTAATGTAGTTTATTTAAATTATAAAAATTATATGGGCAATGAGGTCAAAAAATTAAGAAAAGAAATAATAGGAAGTGAGAAGGAAGCTTTTGTCGTCTAAGGATGATGTCGCAATCAGGAGGTTCTCTGTCTCAGCTCAGCACAGGTAAACAACTCTACCGTCGTCCATATTCCATGTAACGTTCGTATCCAACCCTCACACCCACTGTTTGACTCTTTCTGGGTCGCACTCATTTTCTATCTTGAGTTGCTAGGTGTAAAGAATTTTTTATTATCTGCAAGTTTTAGTAACCGGGTGGTAGCCATTTTTGTTGTACAACTTAAAGCTTAGCTTCCAGTTTCATCTCTGTAATGGCTGCCGCTAGCCCCTACGATGAGGTTAGATATGTTTGGGTTTTCTTAGACAACTTTCTAAGCTTCTCCACCTTATTTTTCATGGAAAGTTTACAAATTTTAGCTACATTGGTAGCAAATATTTTCATTTTGAAGTCCAGCTGATCCGATATCCAACTTCTGATCGTCTGAATTTTGGTTCCTGGTCAGCATTTATAACCCAAGTTCCAATCTTTTTTAAGATTTCCTTCTCCATTTTCTCTGGAAGCAAAGACACCTTTGTGTTTTATCTAGTGGAATTGAAAGCTTAGCTCGTATCCAATGTAGTGAGGATGGAGATTGAAATTTCTTTTTTATTCTTGGACTTTTTGGATTGTTTTCAGTTGCTGAAGCAGCCGAGTTTTGGTGAGGGAAGAGGGCATTGCTCTTTAGGTAAAATCATAATCATTTCAGTTATGTAGTTAAATTTCCATGTTAGTGTCAATAGTGGTGTGGTTAATAGGATGTTTTTCTGTTGAAATATCAGAGGTTGTGCCTCTACTTCTTGAGAAGACTCCCCTTTCAGTGGAAGAAAATTGCCCCTTTCTCAGTCATATTGTAAGCTTATTTTGCGGCTCTGATCCATTTCTTCAAGTTTGAGTTTGGCATTAGTCTCCGTTCCATTTTGTAAATGTTTGATAAATATCTTATGCATACCTTGCCCTGTTTTTTATATTCTATGCATTCTGGATTCCTAAACAGTAATTGTTTAATTTTCTTAAGTCTTTAGATAAGATTTTTCATTTGTGTGCTTTTGAACTTTTCATCATTGATACAGGATCAAGATGTCTACAGTATTTCGTTATTAGCAGGTGGAGGGAACAATGGTGGACAATGTGCATCGCAGCAAGCCGTCTTAGGCTTTGTTGAACTTCCTCTTCCACCAAAAACCCAGATTTGCATAGATCCTCGGTCGAATTGCCATAACTTCGTTAATTTGCAAATGGAAAATGCAGAGGCATATTCGTCATGCGTTGTTGATATAGAATTAGACTTAGAAAGCAGTGGAATGACAAAATTAGATGATGAAATAGCTGGAAGTATCAAGAGTGGGGGTCTACTAACGGTAAGAGCCTCTGGTACTTTACAATAATGAACGATTACAACATATTACTGTGTATTAAAGACTGGATTTAAGTTGCAAACGAACATCAGTGCAGCCTGAAAGTGTTTAAATGTGTTACCGAGTCGTCACTAGCTTGGCCGCCTTAATGACATAGTCTTCATATTTATCTGTTTGCTATGCTTCAATGTGTTGGTTACACTGCAGGGGATGCTGATCAGACAGGCAAGCCAAAAAATATTCTACAGTTTTATGCAGCTTTTTACAAATCAGAGCTCCACGTTGATGAAGTTGATTTCGAGAGGTATGAGGGCTTATCCTGTTGCCTTATTGAGGCATGGTAATTTATCCGGCCATTTACACGTTGAGATAGGGGGAATTTTGCTGGTGTTTCCCTTGTAAAGAATTACTTCATGGTTATTGCATCTTTGTTTCACTATCTGCTCACAGACTTTGAAAACTCGTGCATATGCTGGTAATATGCTCTGTTCCTTTAGCTGAAGGCAATAATGTCTAGTTCACAACATTGTAGTGTTTCCTATGATTTCAATTAAATTTCCTGTCTTCCTGTTAAATTCCCACAAAATATGCTTGCAATTCTGTTTTCTGATTTTGATTGTTTCCATTTGACAGAGAAGTCATTTACGGAGAGAATTCAGGATACACCTAATAACAGACTCAGAAGATATAAGCGAACAGCATCATTTGATTCAAGAAAAATTGTTCTACTATTCTCAATTCTGTAAGTTTTGGATTCACTAGCAAAATGCAAAACTGAAACTTTTCTTTTTCTTGTTGATGTTTTTCAGTTCCACAGCATTGCTTTATTTTCATGAAGGCTTTGTATGCATAGCATCTCTTGCTGTTAACATGCATTTGCTGTTATGACTTATGATGACTAACCTGATAGTGCAGTATGATCAGTGATGGAGTTGCCAACTATTTTGCATTTTGAGAGGCCGAAAATACGCACAAAATAAGCTTCATGCACATTTTAGGGTGGATTTCTTTAACTGTGAAATCACTTGAAGATTACACATGAAAGTTGGATCAGTCAAAATCTGTAGATTGAATACTAAGGCAATCTTTCACATATCGACAGGAATTTTGGGCTATAACAAATGTTTTACTGAAGAGCATGTGACGATAATCGGATTAACCCTTAACGATTTTGCTTCACTTAATTCTTACCACAAATAAGAAGTCGGAAGTTCATCAGAGCACTTTGAGATGCAAGGACAATGATACTAACCCATTCATCAGTTCATGGTGCTTAGGAGCAGAACTAAAAAGCAATTATACATTATAGAACATGTGTTTCTTTTCTACCATTTGCCAGGCCTTCTTTATAACCACCTCTGCTGTGTTTCTTAATTTGATGCAGCTCAAGCCTGGGGACGTTGATATTGATATATCTGACATTAAGAGTGAGACAGTCGGTCGAGGTATTTGTTAATGTCTAACGGTTTTCTCTTAGTAGTTTCCAGTTTCATGCTTCAAGTTGTTTATCTGAAGTTCTCTCCATGAAACTTGCTGCTGATGATCCTTTTTATGCTCTTAATTTGTAAGGACAAGTGTAAGCATGTGCTCCGTACATAAGTAATAACTATGCTCCAGTTCTGTTTAAGCTATAACTAGCAATCAAGAGGGCGCCAACAATTTCAAGTGTGGTCGAGTTTCTCATCTTATATTAGAAGCATAAAACGATTTACCAAATGGCACCATGATCCAAACTTTATCAGTTTTCAGAAAATAAGAGATCAATATCTCTGTTGCATTGTTAAATTATGCAAAGAGCTACTGGAATGGTGGTTTCTACACATACCAAGCCAGCTATGAATATTATGAATTCACCTGCAATATTTGCCCAACTTTGGTCTTGTATATCAACGAATTCTTTCACTACAAAGCAATGATGTTGAAAAATCAGTTGATAATGTATAAATAGTGATTATAGAAAAGAAAAAAATTGGATAGTAATGAACAGGAAAAGCAATTGGAGAGTAATGAACAAGAACAGCCTGAAGAGCCTAATTGTCAAATCGTCAAATTTTACGGTAAATAAAGAATACGGCCTTATGCCCCCCCTAAGGACTTTGAAACCTGTTAGACATATTGATCGAATCTGCAGCTGAGTAGTTCATGTCAAAATCATCATCAGCTGTGTGATAATGTTTATATGGTGTGAAAGGGTACCGAATGTTTTCTCTATCTGCTCTAAAATAAGCTCCTCTAACATGCACAACCCCCTCCTTGTTGATCCGTCTGGGATGAACTGACTGTAGCCTTCAGGTTGACATCCACCATGTCTTCTTGTTTTGTTGAAGAAAGTGTTTCCATCCCTGGCAAAGCAGCAGCAATCTTGCGAAATAGAGGCTGAAGTTTCCATTAAAATAAAAGACAAACGTGTCAATATCTAAAGCACCGAGACTAGGAGAAAATGGGCAAAGTGAGCAAGGAGTCAATCAGCTCAACTTTGTTAACACTAGGTGAATGGTCTCTCACCTTAATATTAAATCCTGCTTTGGCACTGGTTTCAATGAACATAACTCCGAACTCACGAGCCTTGCTATCCCCTTCCTCTATTGAAACTTGCCTGTTTGATAACGAAGGTTGCATAATGGGAACCAGCGAAAAATAACTATAGGTATGGATATGAGTTGGGCTTAAAAAGCAACAAATAATTGTAAATATGTACGGCTAACGAAATTTACAAAGAAAATCGAGAATAGCACTGGAAGAAGCATACTCATAGGACTTAAGGATAGATAGCCATTCAGGTCTCATTCATTCAAAACAGTTGATAAATGCAAAGTAGAAGAAAAGTCATGTCTTTTTAAGCAACTATTCAATCTCAATATAGCTACGATTGCCATTTTCCGATAAGGTTCCTTCTGCTGTCTGCCTATGTACAAATTCCATTTTCTCAGTAATGCTAAGAAAACTTATATACATGTAGTAGCAAGTTTTTGTGATTGCTCCTCTGACTTTCAACTCTTACATCAGAGAACTAAGTCCAAAATCTCTTCGCCACAAGCAGCCATTAACAACGCCAAAAAAGCCATATGTTATATCCAACTAATATGGACTACAATTTCCAGAAAAACTAATATGAACTACAGACCCAAGAGAAAAGATAAACCAGCAATTACAGTCAGAATATTTCACCTTTTGTCAACTAAATCAGTTTTGTTGCCCACAAGAACTATAATAACATCACTCCCTCGTTCTGTTCGGACTTCCTCAATCCACTTGGCAGTGTTCAAAAACGATTGCCTATCTGCATAATAATGAGTGGATAACGCATTTATTATCGCATAATCTCAAATGTATGGAATAATTTCAAACGTTGAGCAAATTGAACGACTGCTTGTGGAAAATAAAAGCACAAAAAGAAGAACCAAGAAACTAAAGAAAATCTGCTTCAGAATGCAAGGGAAACATCTGTAAATGTCAATGCATTTTGTGGGAATATGCCCAAGTATACACGTGTCCGAATTAATGCAAGAAGAGTGAAATCTCAAATATATTGCCTTGTACTTCTTTCAATCATTTGTAGCTTAACTAGTAATGACACCATGTCCATCTGCAAAATATCCCATTTTATCATTTCCTATTAGTTGAAACAGTTTCAAGTAAAGCAACTCACTTGCTACATCATAGCCAATTACAGCAACAGATGAATCCCGGATATAGCTGGGTATAAGACTTCTAAATCTTTCTTGTCCAGCAGTATCCCTACAGAATTAAATAAACAAGTTCGAAAAAATAGATTCACAGTAACAAAATGGATGAACACAACATAATCCTCAGAAATTAGCAAATAAAAGAGTTTTCGATGGAGTTAGGGACAAAATATTTAACGATCGTTATCAACTGCAAGCAAAAGAAAACAACATAATTACAGACACCAGCCAACTATATCCTTATTCCAAGAACAGGACTTCATAAATAAAAGAAGAGGAAACTTTTGAAAATAGCATTACCAACGAGAAATTGAGGTCTAAAAGGGAAAAAAGGAAGCATAATTGAAGAAGTTCAATTCAAATGCAAAAATTGGAACTGATTTTTCCTTGATTCAAAAACCCGCATCCTCGTGCTCTCAGGAGACAATCTTGTGTTCTAGAACCTAAAATCATCTCAGACTAATCTTCTTCATTGTTCCTCCTCTACTTTAATGCTGACTCTTGATCTTATTATGAAACTACGAAAAGCACTACGCAATCTCTTTCCAACTCCTTCTTTGTGGGATTAATAGCTTTTGAGAAAGGTATAAGAAGATAACCTATAATATTTCACAAGATTCTTGCATTGTTGATCAACCGATGCTATCAAATTTCAAGCTTTTCAAAAACATTTCAAACAACTGTAGCAAAAAATCACCATAACAAGATAACAGAAACCACCACACGTATCAAAACCCGAGAAGAGTATGAATAGGCTACCAAAGCTGCAAACGAACAGTGCGATCTTCTAGGTACATTGTTTTGGACAGAAAATCAATTCCAATAGTAGCCTGCAATGCACGACAAACACAGAACACCACTAAAACAACAAAGTCTCGTAACTCAAAGATCCAAGTTATAAAATTAAACATCAGCTTCTTCTCTCAAACAGATCAACAAACAAAATCTAAACGTAAACAACTCCCCTGCTTTCAATAATTCACGTCACCAAACAGATCCAAACAACCAAATCCATATCCAACTACTCTCAAATCTTCCAAACCCCACTGCATCTAAACACCAAAATTCATTTTAAGAAAATATGATCAAGAGGATTGATACCTGATAAGTGGTGTCGAACTTATCGTACATGAATCGAGTGATGATGCTGGTCTTACCCACCGACTGATCGCCGAGGAACACCAGCTTGTACTTGGCCAGAGGAGACACTGTCGCCATTTTTCCTTTTCTTTTTGGAGAATTAGAATGATCGCATTGGAACAAACTAACCAAAAAAAAGAAGAAAAAAAAAGATCGTTTCAGTTTTAACGCATGACAGTTGCGAGGAGGAGCGAGTTAGTTAAAAGTTTTTTTTCCTCTTTTGCCGTGCAAGATCTTCGGTCGAGTTTTACGTTGTCTTACTCTGTCTCATAAATCTCAGGTATTTATTTATATAGGTCCTACGTTTATTTATATGAGACCCACGTGAAGTCTATATAAATGAATAATTGAAATTTAAGAGATAAAATAAAACACCATAAAATTAAACAGAAGATCTGAACTCTCTTTTGCCGCTCGTCTATTTTAATCTAACGTCATATCTTAAAAGAGCAGGCACACGATAATATTATTTTAACTTTAATTTTAATTTTTAAGATAAAATTATTTTAAGCGGAATATTGTTTTTTTATTACTCAAAATGGCTACATCCATTCCAATCACAAACATGATTAATATGGCGAATGTTTAACATCATTTCAGTTTCATAAAATTAAAATTTATGACTTAAGTTCATCTTAAAATAAACTTTATTTGTTATTTAATTTTGAAATTTCAATTTTTAAATTAAAAATAAAATCAAAATTTATGACTTAAATTCATCTTAAGATAAAATTTATTTGTTAATACGAGAACATAAATATTCAAGTTTAAATCTAGTCACGGGAATGTTGAGGGATATGACTCATAGACAGCTTTGAATTGTTCGTTAGACATATCTAACTCGATCTGGTTTTTTGGCAGCAAAAGTCCCCGTGGTTTGAATTTATGGCATAAGTTTCCCTGTCGTTGTAATTTCGGCAGATAAGGTCCCTATGGTTTCAATTAATGTCAGGATAAGTCCTTTTCACCTGCTATAGTAGGTTCAGTCGGTGGTCACCGTATACTAATCCATGTGTCAATTAGTTATTGGATGAGTAAAAAAATTTTAACCCTTGATAAAAATCGCTGCTCACCGTATACTAATCCAGAACAGGAATCACCGTATGTTCTTCCACGCCGTGCGCCAACCACCGTCGTCGTCATCGTCCACCATTTCTTCCACGCCGCGCCAACACCGTGTACTACTCGAACCACCGTCGTCGTAATCGTCCACCATTTCCAGGTTTTTTCTTCCACCATTTCTTGTTCGTTTTTTGTTCGTTTTCTGTCAGAACCGTTGCTCTTCGTCGATAGTCTTCTTGTTGTGTGGTCATCATCGAGGTAAGCTCTGCCTTGAATAA
>JANZXV010000212.1:2085783-2103642 GCA_027576455.1 Erythroxylum roigii | reverse complement strand
ATGCCTAAATACGTCCCTTATTAGCAATCCTACGCATCCATTGGAAGGACAAATGAGAGAAGTGTCGCTTAAAAGCATGACAATCAGAAGCCAACATTCTAATTTCCGAAGAATTAGACGAAGAAGATGTGATTGCTTGAACCGCCTGAAGACAATCATATTCCATTATAACATGATCACTGTGTTTGTCCTTCAACCACGAAAGAGCTTCTTTGATTGAAATAAGTTCTGCCAGAACAGGATCCAATAGAGATGCATAGTAGCCTAGAGTTTCGCAAAACTGTGCCAAAACTCGTAGTCGGATCTCTTTGCTACCGCACCATTCGCCTAGCGTTAATTTGAAACTCTTCCGTCGGAATCACAAAATCAATGTCCTCCTTCTTTGGGATAGAGAGGTTCTGAAGCTCCTGATCCATGCTACCGAAACACAAATCACAAAAAAATCAACCCAAAAATTTCATTAAAAGTAGATATACACGAAAATTGACAGACTAAGACTTACACTCTAGAGAGAAAAAGAGGCAGAAAGATATTGTCATTGTTATTAACAAAAATACTAAATGGGAATGAGAAAGACTTATTGTCAGGCGTCGGGCCAGCAAGTGGAATCTTTGAAATCAAATCATGAATCTGACTGATACCAGTACAAATTACAAAACCCTAATGTTGGATTCAGAATATAAATTAACAATCAAAGAAATTAAAGCGTGTGGAATCTTTTTGGTCAGATGAATCAACGGCTGTGATTGAAAAAGCTTACCATATAAGCATAATACACAAACGCAAGCGCACACACCCATTGCATTTCCGTCCTATTCAGCGGCCTCCAACCTTGTCTTTCTCTTACACACTAAAACAGAGAGACACAGAATAGCCAGCCGCCGGTCAACTTTGAGCGGGTTCAGACATGTGTGGGATTCTCGCAGTATTTGGTTGCGTAGACAACTCTCAGGCCAAACGGTCCCGTGTCATTGAATTGTCTCGCAGGTTGCTTCTTTAATCTCTGTTTCATTCCTCCGTTTGTTTTGGTTGTTTATGGAGGTTTGTGTTAATTGTTTGCGATTAAGTGTAGGTTGAGGCATAGAGGGCCTGACTGGAGTGGGTTGCATTGTCATGAAGACTGTTATCTTGCTCATCAACGTTTGGCTATCATGGACCCTGCCTCTGGGGATCAACCTCTCTACAATGAAGAGAAGACTGTTGTTGTCACGGTAACTAACTGTTTAGGATGATTAAGGTTTGTGTTTTGGACTGAAGTCTTGCGTTTTGATGTCGGGGTTTTGATTTTCAGGTTAATGGGGAAATATATAACCACATGGAATTGAGGAAGAAGCTCAAGTCTCATGAGTTCCGAACCGGAAGTGACTGTGAAGTGATTGCCCATCTTGTAAGTTTTGGATCTTGATCTAACACAGCTTGTATTTATAAAGTTTTCATCTTTATGATTGTTACACGACTTCCCCATTTGTGTTGTCAGTATGAAGAATATGGAGAAAACTTTGTGGACATGTTGGATGGCATGTTCTCCTTTGTCCTTCTTGATACTCGTGACAAAAGTTTCATTGCAGCCCGTGATGCTATCGGCATTACCCCACTTTACATGGGCTGGGGACTTGATGGTATGATACCTTATATTGCACATTTACTTGCAAGTTTCTTTTCTTGATACTGTTAGGATGGATTGCAAGAGTTATTTTTTGAATCATGAGTAAAGAACCTGAATCTTTAATGTGTGAGAAGTTTCTATAAGTGGAGCAGTTGCCTTCTTTATAGTCTTTTTGCAAATTTGCTAAGTGACATGGGAATGCTGAAATACCTGCTGTAAGAAGTATTCTGCCAAAAGATGCAGAATCTGATTGCATTTAAAATTTTCTCATTCTTTGTCTTCCAATTTTCGTCTTTTAATTTTCTTTGTCCACTCCATGAAGACAAACGAGTATTAACCTTCGGAAAATGTCCTAAATGGGGTATTTTTGACTCACTTTAATTTCTTTGCTAGTATTAATCTTCGGAAAATGTCCTAAATGGGGTATTTTTGACTCACTTTAATTTCTTTGCTCCCGAATTGTACCTAAAATCAAATATGAATTAAAGCGAGTATCTTAAGCATTTTTATACCATTAATCGCTAAGTGCAAATAATTAAAAATATCAACAATTAAACACATATTAGAATCTAAGAAGGGAGATCGATGTATTGTAGCTTATTGGATATGCCGCAGCTAAATAATGGCATAATATTTGTTACAATTGTTGTTGCCCGTTCTGTCCTCCATGTGCCAAAAGTGGGCTTTGAGTTTATCTTGCAACTATAAATTTTGATGTTGCTTGATGGTTCCGTCTATTAATATAGTTAACAGTATCTATCTTCACTAGTTTCTTAATTTGGTAAGCACATGGTTTATGGCATGAAACTATATGAATCTCGTAGTTTTCACGTGTCACTTAATTTCCTTTGATTATAAGAATGGTAGTCCTGACCAAATGACACACAATTAACTTTTCAGGATCGATATGGTTTGCTTCAGAAATGAAAGCTTTGAGTGACGATTGTGAACGATTTATCTCCTTCCCTCCTGGTCATCTATATTCAAGCAAACGAGGTAGGCAATTGTTAATTTGTGAATGTTGGATTTGAATTTCATTTATAGCAATTGATTATCAGATCATGTATTTTCTCCATTCCTAGTTCTGTTTTAAATGCTATTTGATAGCCATATTACGTGTCAATAACAGTCTTTCTTGTTTTGTCCACGGCTGAGTTTACTTTGTCTCTAATATTTATTTTAGATTCATCCTTGTAAAGACATCACAGATTGGAGTCCTTAGTTCACTCACAAACTATTATATCTAGTGCTGCTCCAATAAATGTCCATGTTTTTAAACAATTGCTCATTTCTCCATCCTTATTAGAAAAGTTACTGAGTGGACAATCTTAGTTGGGGGTAAGTCTGCAGCAAAAACAGTGATATTTTGGATGACTAGGAAATAACTGGTGTCCTTTTATTCTTCTTCAGCAGCTGTCTCACAAATTTGAATACTTATCTCTTTGTTGCCTCCTGTATTTGTTTTTTCTTCTTGTAGGTGAGCTTAGAAGGTGGTATAACCCGCCATGGTATTCAGAGCAAATACCTTCAACTCCATATGATCCTCTAGTTCTACGGGAAGCTTTTGAAAAGGCATGTCTTTTACTCTGCTTATATGGCAGTTGAAGTGATCATCTAGTTTTAAGTCTTTACTGCTGGTATTTCATGTATTTGTAGCTCACTGTGGATTCTAGTTGGAAAGTGTATAGATGCATAGGTGTTATTGAACTCCACTTTGTTCAAATGTGTTCTAGAAACGAAATTTTCAGTACAAGGCTATGGGTAATTCATTGTGTGGGTTATTATTCTATTCAAAAGTTGTCGTTTTAATTTCTGTTCTGTTACAAAGTATGGCTTGTTTGTATTAGTTCCTTCTTTTACATTGTGAAGTTTTGAGCAGAACTGCACAGTGGGAGGGATTTGTTAAGTCAAGGCATTTCTGTGTTTTTATGTATAGTTTGTGTGGGTGTAAAGTATATTTATCTTTTTGCAGTTTAATTAGTTATAGTGGTCAAGTTATATGCAACTCTACATGTTCTAACATTGTTCAATTGTTCCTTATGCTGCTTCTATCAGGCTGTGATCAAAAGACTTATGACAGATGTACCATTTGGTGTGCTTCTTTCTGGAGGACTGGATTCATCACTTGTTGCAGCTGTGGCTTCTCGCCGCTTGAATGAGTTGGAAGCTGCTCGTCAATGGGGTTCAAAATTGCATACCTTCTGCATTGGCTTGAAGGTATTGTCATTATACTTGGTGACACTTAACTGCCTTCATTTCCCATTATTAGCCGGACAGATTTGGGCTAAATATGCTGCGTTACTTTACCAAAGTTGACATGTGAAAGGACTTAGAGACTGTTAGGGACTTCACTTATTTTTGTATTTTCTTTATATGGAGGGTACTGATGGATATACTTATGTTTTGGCTCTGAAGATATGCATCCCATACCTCATAATTTGTAGCCTTTGCTTCTGTTGATTAACCTTATCATGAGGCCATTTACAAAACATTAGTGCCTGACTTAAGGCTTCCACTCTGTGGCGCAAATAAAATAGGAATTTCTTTCTCCATTGATGAGATAAATGGTTTTTTATGGTTGCTAGTTCTTTTGTTTGTGCCTAGGATGATTTTGTAAATAGTTTGTTGAGCATGCTAAACTGTGTTGACAAAGGTTGTTCTCTAAGAACTGATGTCATCCAAGAAGGGCCTATAAGTGCCTACTACTAAATGACAGCATTTGTTTCTATGTGCTCTTCCAATAGCCAATCAATATACTAGCTTTAGTTGATATTATTTTTACTGGTATTTCCAACAATAATTCTTAGAACCGACACAGTAATCCAAAAAGTCACAGGATCCTGAATGATGCAGTGGTATTTCATTTTCATTCCCTTTATCTTCTGTTTATGAGTGTCTGTCTGAATTCTTTTTTCTGCTCATTCATGGGTTATACTTTTCTACAAATCAGGGTTCGCCAGACCTAAGATTTGCACGAGAGGTAGCAGATTATCTCCAAACTCGTCACCATGAGTTTCACTTTACCGTTCAGGTAATGGCTAGTTTTAAATGGAAGAGAATGAAAAAAAAATCAACTTAGTGCATGTGTAAGGCCCAATATCTGAGGCGCATGTCTTCATGCTTACTCATAGGCTAATGTGTTTTATTGCTGTATCAGGAGGGGTTAGATGCCATCGAGGAAGTCATTTACCATATTGAAACTTATGATGTGACCACTATTAGAGCTAGCACCCCTATGTTTCTTATGTCACGAAAAATCAAATCTTTAGGAGTGAAAATGGTTATTTCTGGGGAAGGCTCAGATGAAATTTTTGGAGGTTACCTGTATTTTCACAAGGCACCCAACAAAAAGGAGTTTCATGAAGAGACCTGTCGAAAGGTATGATTTTTGCATTTTATTTGGGTTTGACAATGCCCTGGTGATCCAGGCTGTTTTGCTATATCCAATACTCTTATTTGCGCAACTTTGTTTTCTGATAAAACAGATTAAAGCTCTTCATCTGTATGACTGCTTGAGGGCCAATAAATCCACTTCAGCATGGGGTGTTGAGCCTCGTGTCCCCTTTTTGGATAAAGAATTCATCAACATTGCAATGAGCATAGATCCTGAGTGGAAAATGGTATACACTATTCTCCAAGCTTATTATCCACGAGCAAGACAAACCTTTTCAGGGTCACTCTGAATTTGTCCTTTTCCAACATAAAAGGCTATCTATCTGTCAATCCATGCCTTAGAACTAATCTTATCGAGCAGTAAAAACAAACCTTGGCTTATGAATTATAAAGGATTGACCTCTGCATATTTGGCATGTTTTCATTCTCCAATTCACTGGTTATGTAATTTTCCATGGATGATATTTAGTTTATGTCATTTACAATTGTTTGCTTCATTACATCAGGAAGTTACAAATAATGCTCTGTTGTCTGTTCATGATGACTAATGACAAGTTCTGAAGAGCACATATATTTGTAGTTCTGTCATTGTACGGTGATTATTGCTTACTTTTGTCCTTGCAGATCAGGCCTGACCTTGGAAGGATTGAGAAGTGGGTGTTGCGCAACGCCTTTGATGATGAGAAGAACCCATATCTTCCAAAGGTACCAAAATTTCTACTTCTCTAGATGTAATGACACAAAGCTATTTCTATCCTGATTCTTTCTTCTCTGGCATGATTTTCATGGGAAAGTGCTGATTCTCTTTTTATCTTGTCTTAGCACATATTGTACAGGCAGAAGGAACAATTCAGTGATGGAGTTGGATACAGTTGGATTGATGGTCTGAAGGACCACGCAAACAAACAGGTGTATAGCGATGATCTTTAGAGGGTTTTGTTTGGAATCTTTGAATTTTTCGTCCCATTCACATTGAAACAAGTATTTGTTTGCGATACAGGGAACATGAAATCTCTCATATGGCCTTTCTATTTCATATACCAAGTCATTAATTCTGCCTTAGTTGCCTGTGATATATCTTAGTTTTGAATTGGGCAGGTTACAGATTCAATGTTGATGAATGCAAAGTTTCTTTACCCAGAAAATACTCCTACCACAAAAGAGGCATATTACTACAGGACAATATTTGAGAAATTCTATCCAAAGGTCTGTTCTTTAGTAATCGTTTATTCATCTGCAGCTTCTCGGATATTTGATGATGAGCCTTTTTTTATTGTTACGCTATTGCAAAGTTTCTATGCGCATCATTTCCATCCTTCGTTCACCTTGAGATATAGTTGATAGATCTCCCATTTCGAAACAGAACGCAGCAAGGTCAACCGTTCCTGCAGGTCCAAGTGTGGCATGCAGTACTGCAAAGGCAGTGGAATGGGATGCAGCATGGTCAAAGAATCCTGACCCATCTGGTCGTGCTGCTCTAGGTGTTCATGAAGCAGCATATCAGGAACCGGATGACGCCAAATCTACCAGTCTGATAAATGGTTCCACTCAATAAGTATGACAATGGATTTGTAGAGAAAGCTGCAATAGTTTTTTAGTTAAGAGTTTTTACTAGCAGGATTACTTAGCACCACTGCGATACAACCTGCTGGTTTGAATAGGTAACTGATTTTATTGTCACTAGACCTTCATAAAATATTCTCAATATCAATGTGGTTCCTTGCCCTTTCCCCTGGTAAAGTAAACCAGCTCTCTGATTGTTTGACAGATCCTGTGCAAAAGGCTTATGGTCAAGTTTGTCCCACTACGAAGGTGTTGAAAAGCTGTTTATCCATACCTGCGTTTAGAAGCTTGTTTCTGTCTTTCTTCTTTGTATTATTTTCTGGTATTCCCAGCTAGTTCTTAGAGTAACATTTTCCAATCCTTGTGACTTCATTATCCCTTGTTTAGTAGGTTTCTTATGCAGAATATTGTGTAACTTCGAGGTTATAATAAGTTAGTATTGTAATTATCAACAAGTTTGTTACTTTTTTTTTTTTTTTGATCTTATAAGAAACAAGGAATTCACAGGTTGGCGACAAAACAGGCCAAGCCCGAATAACATAAGGCCCGATCATGAGTTCGAGAAAAAACGGTCCTAAGATTGTCTAGGATCAAATATTTGAGTTTTGAGTTTAAGCCTAGCAAAATATGTTTTGACTTGTCGATTTCAAGTTAATTTTCTATAATGATCGCATTAAAAAATTCTCAAAAATTTGAGGCCAAGTATGAGCTTAATTGGGCTTAGCATGTTGATTTTGGGCTATGCTTGGAATTAACTTATAACAAATAAGGAATTTATGAGGAATGGTGACAAATTAGGTCAAGTTTGGATCCAATAAAGCCCAATCATAAGATTGAAAAACATTTGGGCCTAAACTTGATCGAGATCAAATACGAGCTTAATTTTCTAGAATTTATTTATTTATCTTGTTATCAATTAATTTGTTCCAAAAGAAAATCTCTATTCCTACCCAAAAGAGGACTAAAAAAGGTTTAAAAAATATCTATTATATGTCTCTTTACTGGTTAGGATAAAACTGCGTATTGTTAAACCTTTCTAGATTTTACGCCTTAACGAGATTTCTACTGATCGTTGTTGTTAAAAGAAAAAACAAATGATAACAAGAGACACACTATTTAGAATATATTTTATTCGTTTGATTCATCAAATAATTATTTAAAAATAAAAGGTATAAGATTTTTTTAAGTAATTTATAAGAATAATTTTTATTTTTTATTTTTATAAAATGTTCTCTTATATAATTATAGTAAAACATCAATGTCATAATCATCGCATGACAATTCAAATATTATTGACAAGTCAGACTTAACTAATTTTGAACTTGGATCTAAATTAATTAAATCTTACTCAAATTAATAATTAAGATCATCATCATCACTCAGTCCGAAATCTCACAATGAAACGGAGTCTAAAGAGGTCTGATAGTATGTAGTTTTACCCTTACGTAATAGAGAGGCTATTTCAGGTAAACCTACATGCAAAGATAATTATAACAAATTTTTATTATAATAATATTTAATTAACTTATACGTGACGTTTATATTTTATATTTTTTATAATTTTCATAAAAATATTTGAAAAATTAAAAAAATTATATTTTATATTTTACATTTTTTATAATTTTCATAAAAATATTTGAAAAATTAAAAAATTAAAAAATTTTGATTTAAAAAATTAGCAATTTTTAAAAAATTATTTAAACCAGAAAGAAGCTTTTTTTACCCTTTATTTTAAATACATTAATTATAAAATATGGGATAGACTATAAGTCCTGAAAAAAACCATAAATCTATTATTCACGCTACCTTTGAATATTCGAGTTCGTAACGGAAAAAACTACCACTAAACCAAATCCTATTAAATCTTACATCCTAGTAAGAAGCGGATTTCAGACAGCCGTCAATGAAACCAAATTGGCTAACTTATAAATACAAAGTTGTACGAGTCTTAAGTAATTGAAGAAGAAAGTTTGTTTTTGTTTTTACTTGGTACGATTAGTCTCAGACCAACCATGGATTCTACTGTGATCAGAGAAGTATGGAACGGGAATTTTGAAGAAGAGCTTGTGATGCTCGATGCAGCATTGTACAGGTTTCATGTCATATCCGTCGACACAGAGTTCCCAGGTTGTATCTTGAAGACAAGAAGGAACGAGACTGATGATGTTCGTTACAAGCACCTGAAGTTCAATGTCGAAAACTCGAAACTGATTCAACTCGGGATCACCCTGTCGGATGAGTTGGGCGTCGTTTTCGTGACATGGGAGTTTAACTTCCAGTTTGATGTTGAGGAGGACAAACACTCCCCTGATTCTATCCACTTCCTGAAGCTATGTGGGATTGACTTCTGTAGACTGAAAAAGGAAGGCATAGTGATGGAGAGATTCTCACCTTCTTTATCTCATATCCTCTGGAAACACAGGAATGCTCAATGGATTACATTCCATGGCTTGTATGATCTAGCACATGTTCTACAAGTGGTGACCCTTTTGCCAGAGTCTGTTCAGGAATTTGCTGCACTTGTTCGTCTTGTATTCGGTTCGGTGGTTGATGTGAAGTACATGGCAAGATTTTGCAGAGGGCTCCAGAAGGGTGAATTGGGGCTTCAGAAGCTCGGAGAGAGCCTTGGCATTGCAAGACTTGGTGCAGCACATAATGCTGGATCCGATAGTTTACTTACTAGTCTAGTTTATGCAAACATGAAGCTGACATTAGGTATCAATCCTTCCAACTATGAAGGTTGTCTGTATGGCCTGGATATCACAACACAAGATCTAGAGGAAGCATCACTCCTACCCTCTTCAGTACCGTTACCGTGTTTTTCTCCAGATATCAACTAACACAGTCTACTTTTGTCTAATTGTACTTCCGATATCAGCTAACACGGTCTACTTTTTTCTAATTGTAACACTAGTCCAGCCAATAGTATAAGCATATGAGATCAATCTTTGTTAATTCCACTGGCATCGCAATCAACTTTCTCCTGGTTCCGTCTTTTTTCTTGATAGGATTGCATAAAAGAAGTAAGATGAAGATATGCCCAGTAAAAACTAATGTACTATATGATATGCCACAGAATCTGCTTTGTTTATGAATTTGAAGTTCAATACGAATTTCATTAAAACCTGATATTTTCTCTTGCTGGTTTGCCAAGATTGACTCAACCAAGTTTCCAAAAGCTGCGGTCCCCGAAAACATTAAAGAAATCGGTTAAACGGGTGGAGTTCTCATCCCAGGTCAGTAGCCCGATAAAACCAGAAAGCTGATAAATAGCAATAATACATCTAAAGCTCAAGTTCCAGACATTATCTCTAATTTGGGTACTCAGAAACTGCAAGGTCCTGTAAAATTCATAAAGGACAAGCAGAATACATCAATATCAGCTTAATAACAGGCATTTAAGTATAGCAGAATAAGATAACATTACAAATCCTTCACATGAAGAACAGTTAAATTACACGGATGAATATGCGAAAAGTCTTCATGATTAATATCTCGAGTAATTAGGATGCATCTTCAAACTAAGAATCTATTTGAAGAAACACATTCGTACTCTAAATGATGCATAAAATGTTAGGTTTATGTCATTCATAAGGGAATAAAAGATCACTGCTGTTCCTACAGAACAGGTAATGGTTGTGCACAATTACCCATGAATTTCATACTTCTGGCCAATGCTTCAAGCATCATAAGAAAATTCACTTTCTTCTCAATTTGCATAAATATCATTCGAAGGACAGAATAAAGCAACAAAATGCAAATGTTAATCCAAAGATTTCCAGAAGACTGAGTTGAGGCTAGAGCATCCTCTTCTCGATAACCTACGAATTGATATCCCATGTCTCCATGCACTGTGAAGAAGAGAGAGAGAGAGTCAATAAAAGACAGCCATGAACTAACGATAAGGAAGAGGAAGAAGGTCCTGTACGTTCCGAAAAAGCAATATTTAAGCGCTATAGTTAAGAGTCAACTTTCCTACATCCCTGTAGAGTAAAACCAAGCCCCCCCTTGAACAAGAGTCATGGTGAAGTATAAAGAGCAAATCTAGTTTTCACTGAAAGTACAAATGTAAGGTTGAGATGCGAGCAGAAGACTACCAGAGACTACATATGTTATCGCATCGTCTCAAATCCATTATCATTACCATCATTCATTCTCTTCAGCAACTTTCGCATGAGAATCACCCTTCTCATGACTCTGATATGCATTAAACCTATAAATGTTGTAAAAGAACCAGGATTTAAGCACAATTCCTGACAATAAAATCTGTCAAACTTCTAAAAACGATCCAATAAGAACATGTACCTATAGATAGCTGAATTATGACAGCATGTCCAAGCTGAAAGCCGCAGTGAATTCAGTTTCTACTACTGAATCCCGTGTCCAACCAGTCCATATTAAATTTCTTGCTTGCATTAGTACATTCAAGATGAGGAATATGTTCGCCAAGAGGTGATCTTGGAACTAAACCGCACTCCAACCAGCTGTTTTTTCAACACCCCTAGCCTTCATCATCTCTCTCGCTCTTTGTGCTTGCTCCCACTTACCACTATAACTAAGCATGTTGGCTAATATTATATGATAACCATCATTATCTGGGTCAGATTCAATAGCACGCCTTGCTATCCTTAAGCCTGTCTCAATTTGATTGTGAATTTTACAAGCACTCAACAAAGCTCCCCAGACATTACCATCTGGAGGAAATGGCATTGACAGAACCACTTCTTCAGCTTCCAGCAATTTCCCTGATCTTCCAAGAAGATCTACCAGACAAGTATAGATCTTTAGATTGGGTTCAACAGAATAAAGATGCATTCTGTTGAACAGATTCTTCCCTTCTTCAACAAGTCCTGCATGTGCACAAGCTGAAATAAGCAAGAGAAAGGTGATCGCGTTTGGTTTAACCTTTGATCGTTCCATTTGTTGGAATATTTCAATCGCAGATTTTGCATGTCCGTGCATTCCATAACCTGAGATCATTACATTCCAAGAAATAGCGTCTCTTTCTTGCATTGAGTTGAACAACTGTCTAGACTTCTCTAGCTGCCCACATTTTGCATACATATTAACCAACGCAGAAACAAGAGATACATTTAGCTCGAACCCTTCTTTTCCAATGTAGTGGTGAACCATTTCTCCCTTATCTAAGGATGCAACATTAGAACAAGCTGAAAGCACTGTTACTAATGTGGCTTGGTTAGGCTTGATTTTTTGAAAAATCATATGCTCGAAAAGAGCAATAGCCTGACCAGCAACGCCACAGCACACATATGATGAAATCAACGTGTTCCATGTGACAACATCTTTGTTTGTTCTATAGAATATTCTCTTCGCAACAGTCAAATTACCCATCTTTCCATACATGTCTATAAGTGCATTGGCAATGGAAACATTTTGATACATCGAAGCCCTAATTACATAACCATGAATCGATCTGCATAAACGATTTGCCCCTAACTGGGAACAAGAAGAAATTACAGAGACGAGGCAGTTGGAATCAGTTTTAATTCCTTCATTTTGCATCTCTCTGAACAATTCTATGCACCTGCCGCCCATTCCTAGTTTAGCATAACCACAAACCATAATGGTACACGATTCTTTACTCCATTCATGTTCACTATCAAAAAGCTTCTCTGAAGGAATCAAAAGTCCAAATTTGCAATACATGGACAGTAATGCAGTGTTAACTATATGATCTATCACATAATTTTTCCGTATAATCAGCCCATGAAAAGCCTTTCCTTCCCTCACATTCAAGGAATTGCCAAAACCTGATAGGATGCAACTTAGAATTATCCTATCTGGAAACAAACCATCAACCTGCATATCCCAAAACAAACTTATGCAATCATTCACGAGACCATATCTTGCATGGATATTGATGATCGATGTCCATGAAATAAGATCCTTATCAACCAATTCACTAAAGGAATTACAAGCCTCACTTAAATCCCCACACTTGGAGTAAGTTGCCAGAATAGAAGATTGAACAACCAAAGAACACCCAAGTCCAGTTTTCACCACAAAAGCATGCAAACACCTGCCTACAACCAAGGCACCCAAATCAGCGCAAGCTTGAAGCCCTCCTTCCATTGTCCTAAAGTTCATTCTCTCACCAATACCACCAGTCCTATGCATTTCACTAATACACTCCAAACCCAACTCACTCTCTCCGTTCTGCGCATACCCAATGACAAGTGTAGTCCATGAGACAACATCTCTCACAGTCATTTCATCAAACAAAACACCCGCGTCCCACATTAACCCAAATTTACTATACATGTACACCAATGATGACCCAACGGCACAATTTCCCTCAAAAAGCCCGGATTTTGCAACCAACCCATGAACACACTTCCCCTGATTCACCCACAAAAGCTCAGCACAAGAAGCCACAACCATGGGGAACGTAAACTGACTAGGCAGGATGTTAGACAACCGCATGCGAACATAAAAGTCATAAGCTTCAGCGTAATTTCCACAAGAGAAGTAAGATTGAATGAGGGAGTTCCAAAGAAAGGTGTCTTTTTCATTAACTGAATAAAAAACTTTGTTGCAAGAATGGAGTCTCTGAGAGGAGGCATAGAAAGATATGAGCTTGGAAGATATGAAAACATTGTTTGCATTCCCACTTGTAATGACAAGAGCATGAGACTTAAGGACAACATCGAAACTCGGATAGCGTAGGCAGAAGATGGAGTTGAGGTGACCATTAAGGTAGTCACAAGTTGAATGACATGATTTAGCAGAGAGACGAGGAAACAATCCCTTGAAAAGGTAGTCGGTTGTCTTGAGGATGATCATGTAACTAAGTTTGTTCGATGCGACGCAAAAACCATCACTTGAATAGATCGAGTACCACGGGTGTTCTGCATCTATTACTCCTCACATCCTTGTCTTATCACAGATTTTTCTCAAATTTACAGATTGCATCGGATCTGTGTTAAATGCTTAGAACTCGCTTCTTATTCTTAACGTCCTGTGTATGGTGAAGAAATGGATCGGATTGTGATCATATTCATTCCATTATTATTGCTGAATTTGAAATGGCTGATTCGGATTCTCCTAGAATAACTCCATTAAAACTTCATTTGAATTTAGTGCTTCAAAGTAATGAAGATTATTACACATTTAATATCACAAAGAGATTATATCCATCCAGAACATCTGATACAAACAGTGGAAAACTTTCTGTTGAACTGCGATTCCAAAAACAACCAACAACCAGACTTATACAAGCATGTCTCTTGTACTTGTGAACGTAGGCTGAAGGTAGAAGATAACTTTTTTACTGTACACAGAATATCTACATCGAGCTGCATTGCAACTCACTCGGCAGTCAGCTTAATCCGATTATATCGAAGTTCGTCGATCAAATATACAGCGTTGTTGATCCCATGGACATGTCTGCCTCATTGTTGGTTGACTGATTACCACCTGCAAATTCCAGGCGCTTCCGTTCTGCTTAAAGCTAGTATTTCCTCGTACTTTGAACCATATACAAAACCCCACAACTGTAATTCCAAGAAAGAAAAGAATAACTTGAGACACTCCTGCTACATGAACTTGGGAAATGGCTCAGTATGTGCCCAAACACCCCCGAAAGTAATGGACCAGAAAGAAATTGTGTAATGTGTTGTGAAGACATATGCATACCTCAACCTCTTTAACTTCAAAATCTTCAGAATGCGCAAGACAAGAGTTTCCGTAAGTTTCCGAGACCGAACTTGATCCATTTAATCTTTTGTTTAAGAGAAACATGAATGTAATAAGACCACACATGTCCACTTTGTCATATTTCAGAATTGACACAAACTCACATCATAAAGTATTTCTGAAAATAGCAAAAGTAGCAGAGAAGAGAATCAGGGCTCACAGGTCACCATCCAGGTAGAGAGCAAAGTGACCACCCCCACCAATTGCCAGGTAATCAGTAGAGCACAGAGTAAAATATCGATTAGCACCTGTTTCAGTATTGTAATAAGAGAACTCGCAGATTGATTGCACTGAAAAGGTTTCCAACTAGTTTCTCACTATCCAGCAACCGCTCAAATAACCTGATGGTCAATTCTTCAACTGTTGCCCACTGATTTAATTAAGTACGACTAAAAAGTACAAAATTTGACCATTCTTAAGATTCAAATAGCAGCATGTTATTCATGGGAATTCAGAGCACAGAAAGCCATCTGATGGATGGACTAGTGCACTTCCAGGTACCAGTCATACATTCTTCTGATTGAGATCTATAGGTGTATAGACAAGAAGTTGACTATGTATTGTAGTTTAATATGTCTCGTTAGAAGAAGTTCAATATATATTGTTGGTCAGACATTGTGATTTGTTCAAAATGTCATTACAGTAAAGGTGATATGAATTTTTTCTTAAAATGGGTCTTAGATTCAACTCTCTCCAGGTTCAGAATGTCATCGCATACCACGTTCCTAAGTTACTTGTTTCAAAGGGAAAGCATTTAACCCGGGGTTGTTCGTAGCAAGGGAAAAAAGAAAATACCTGTGGGACGGAAAATAATGGGATTGCCAGGTACATCAGTGAAAACAAAAGTACTATTTGTTCCCTGTTCAAACTAAATGTCAGCATGATAGTTTACGTGCTTAGTAAATTCACTGAAGGTTAATGTGAATTTTATCACCACCTGATATTTTCTCTTGTTGGTAGGTCTTAGGGGTGCCTCAACCAAGCCACCAAAAACTGCACCCTTTTGGTCTCCAACAACCTGAAAGAAGAGTTTACTCAGTGAGATGGGTAGCCTCCTCCGAGACCAGAATAACAGACACAAAAAGCTAGAAAATAAATAGTAATTATCCATCCAAGCTCAAATTTTTGCATCATTAATTACTTGAGTAACTAAGGTAAATCTGCAGGAGATGAATTTACAAGTCACTCACTTTGCTGCTCTATATGATGCGTGGAATGTTAATTTTCAAGTAGATATATAAATGAGAATTAATGAAATATGGTTCTATATCACAAAAGACGGAGCTGGTTGTATGCAACTATATGCCTTTGTAAATCTGGCGAAGTTCCAAAAGAATGTTGATTAATTTCAATTTGTATAACCTTACAAACAGAAATGAAGGAGACTAGAGTTAACCAAGATATTACCAAAAGACTGAGTCCAGGCCAGAGCATGCTTCTCCTGTATAAGGTTGAAAGTGATATCCCATGCCTCCAGGTACTGTAAAGAACCATGGAGACAGAGAGTAAGAAAAAGATTTGTCCATTTACCAGTGAGCCCGAGTAAGACCTACATTATTGGAAAAATCATAATTCAACACTACAGATGAGTACATGGTCTTGCACCTGTAGAGTAATAACCATTTCCTATCTTGAACAAGAGCAGGAAGAGAAGTATAAAGAACGCGTCTAGCTTTCTCTGAAAGAAGTAACGAAGGTTCTGATGTGGTAGGAAGATCTATCAAAGAGACAGGCTCTGCCATATTCTGCACATGATGCATCTCAAGTCTGTCATCATTATCATCACTCTCATCAGTAGCTTTCGAGTCAGAATCACACTTTGACTCTTGACTTCGATATCCACTAAACCTTGCAGCTTGGTAAATAGCACGAAGAGACTGCTTCCCACGAGAAAGTAAACTTTTCTTTGCACCGTTCTCTCTCATTAAGGGCTCAGAAGGTTGGCCACCAAATTCTGCCTGATCATCACTATGCTCAGAAGATTTCTCATTGTTCCCAGATTCTGAAGATGACAATAAGGAGTAGAGAAAAGCAGTAAACGAAGAAGTATCAGGTCCATCAACCGACGGATCAACATATTCTTCTGCAATAGAGTCTAGCTGATTCCTGTCTGAGTTACTATCTTCTTCTTCCTGTTTTAACAATAGATCAACAATTTGTTGAAGATTAGCCATGAATTATAATCAAGAAACAGAAGACTGCTACGAAATATAGCTCCTGAAATAAGTACCGGCATTTACATTCCTAAAGAATCTTTTTGCACTTCATATATAGAAAGGCAATGAAATAACAGCTTAGGATCCCAATAAGAGAATTTCAATCCAAAAATATGCCACGAGTTCATCGGCAAGATAATCCTTATAGCAGGTTTACTGGGCAAGTGCTATTAAACACCGGATAAGCTCTGAGCCAACTCAGTGAAGTGAATAGGATAATATAGAGCAGGATGGAAGAATATTAGTCATGTCCTCCCATTCCATCAAAAAGTGGATTCTTTTCCATCGAATTATAAAAATTAGTACACATGATCACTCAAAATAAACATAAAGAAAGTTCATAACTTTGAAGTGAAAAGAGAAAATCGAAAATAGGAAAGGACAACCATGTAGAATTTCCCTCCGAACCAAATGGGTATTCAAGAAATCTTCCAGAAAACGTCAATTAATTAATGGGATAATCATATTCGAACTCAAAAAGGACCCGAATAAGCGAAATAAACTTTTCAGATCAAATTAACGATAGGATCAACCAGAAAGATCCCAACTTTGAACTACTCATCAATCATACAAATATGCATACACTTACAGTGGCAGAAGGAGGGCGATAATGGGGCTTGGAGGATTTATCAGATATAGGATTGAGCAAGACAGTGGTGATATCAGACACAAAATGGACTGCTTTGCTCCTCAAAGATTTCTGCTTTCCCATTGCTTTTTCCACTTTTCTCTGTATGAAGGATGATGCATTTGAAACAAAAACCAGACTTAGATTACCAAAAACTATGTAGTTAATAAGCACATAGAATAGAATTTATGTGATTGATTCCTTCACGCTTTTTGACCCAAAATTCATCTCTATAAAACAGAATAAAAAGAAAAAAGATTGATATTTTATCTTCCCTTCCCCTTTCCCTTTCTGGCTATCCAATAGCTGGTAAGTAGTAGGGTGAGTCATGGCAAAGATTAGGAGCGTGTCCATTCTAATCAATGTTTTGAATGGCTCCAATGATCAGATGGACTCCATGGCCCAATGGATAAGGCGCTGGTCTACGGAACCAGAGATTCTGGGTTCGATCCCCAGTGGAGTCGAATATTTTCATTTTTATTTTCCAAAAATGGTAACAATTTAAGGTATTAAAAAATAAATATCACAGGACCCCAAGTTACATAAAACGAAATAAACGTTGGTGGGATGAATTAGCCTAAAGTTAAGATCCGACTCAATTTGGTCTAAAATGGATCAAATCCATTCTTATTTGGATCAAGTCCGAATTTCGGACACAAAAATAAAAAAATGTTCAATTCGAATTGGTATTTTATTTTTTAATAATTTGATTTATATTTATTTAAGTTAAGTTTATG
>JANZXV010000212.1:2072886-2084816 GCA_027576455.1 Erythroxylum roigii | reverse complement strand
AAATTCCTCTTCAATTCTTCCGTTGGTGCGTGTTAGTATTTGTGGGGTATAGTCCTAATCATAAGGGATTCTTGTGTTATGATCCTAACCTTCGCCGAATTAGAATTTCCAGAAATGTTGTTTTCTTTGAATCTGTTCCTTACTTTGCTTCTGTGGATTCAAACAATATTTCTACTGTTCCTTTACATTACTTTGATACTTTAGGCTCCTCTAGCTCTTCTCCAGATATTGACGGCTCATCCAACATGCCTTCTCCTCCTTTTTCAAGTTATGGTTCACCACCTAGTACCTCTTCCCCTCCTGTAATTGTTCCTTCTGAACCTTCACATGTTTTACCTAGTCCTAATGTAGATATAAATGTTGTTCGTCGTTCTGCACGAAACTCTCATCCACATTTTCGTTTTGCTGACTCACCATATAGTTCTTTATCTGCTATTCTTGAAACAACACAAATTCCTAGGACCTATAAGGAAGCTGCTTCGCAATCATGTTGGCAAGAGGCTATGGTTGCTGAAATACAAGCACTAGTTGAGAATCATACTTGGGAAATGACTCATCTTCCTAAAAATGCCACAACAATTGGTAGTAAATGGGTTTACAGTGTAAAATTGAAGTTTGATGGAAGTCTTGATAGATACAAAGCCCACCTAGTGGCTCAGGGATACAATCAAGAATATGGCATTGATTATGAAGAAACCTTTGCCCCTGTAATTCGGATGACTACTGTTAGAGCTGTCCTAGCTTTGTCTGCCATTCGTCATTGGCCGATCTTTCAAATGGATGTCAAGAATGCATTTTTACATGGTTATTTGAAAGAGACAATTTTTATGAAACCTCCTCCAGGTTATGGTTTTGATGGTTCTGTTGTGTGCAAATTAAAAAAATCCTTGTACGGTTTGAAACAAGCTCCTCGAGCTTGGTTTGATCGATTTCGTGAAGTTATGGTTAATGCAGGTTTCGTTCAAAGTGGATATGACTCTTCTTTGTTCATTGGGTCTCACCAAGGGGGTATGACATTTCTTCTTCTTTATGTTGACGACATCCTTATTACTGGTGATGATACAACAGGAATTGAACAATTGAAGAACTTGCTCAATCAGTCCTTTAAAATGAAGGATCTTGGTCCAGTCACTTACTTTCTTGGTCTAGAAATTCAAAGTTCTCCTCATGGTTATTTTATCAACCAGCGAAAGTACACTCAAGACTTAATCCAGCTTGCCAATCTCACTGATGCTAAGGCAGTTGATACTCCTATGGAGCTCAATGCGAAATATTCTAAAAATGCAGGTTCTCCTCTTTCTGATCCTACTTTGTATAGACAGTTAGTTGGCAGTCTCATTTATCTTACAAAAACTAGACCAGATATCTCTCATGCTGTTCAAGTTGTTAGCCAATTTGTTTCTTCGCCTTGCCAACTCCATCTCAGTGCGGTTCATCGGATTATTAGATACCTTAGAAGTACCACTTCCAATGGGATTTTCTTTTCTTCTACTTCTCCTCTTCAACTTCGGGCTTATGCAGATGCTGATTGGGCCGGTTGTCCGGATACTAGACGGTCTACAACAGGTTGGTGTATATTTCTTGGTGATTCGCTTATTTCTTGGAAATGTAAAAAGCAATAGACGGTGTCCAAATCTTCTACCGAAGCCGAATATCGAGCAATGTCTTCTACATGTAATGAAATAGTTTGGTTACACGGTCTCTTCAAAGATCTCGGGGTTCATCTTCCTAGTTCGACACCTCTCTACGGTGATAATCTCAGTGCTATTCGTATTGGGTCTAATCCTGTGTTCCACGAGCGTACAAAGCATATAGAGGTTGATTGTCATTATATTCGAGAACATCTTAATGCTGGTCTCATTTCATTGCCTCACATCTCTTCTAAGTTTCAACTTGCGGATTTATTTACGAAGTCTATGACTCGGGCCCGACATGATTTCCTTGTAAGCAAACTAATGTTGTCTCCACATCAGTTTGAGAGGGGATGTGAATCAAGGGATATTGGTGAAATTACTTAATTGCAATTGTGTTCCTTGTAGTGTTTAAGGGCATTTTTGTACATATGCATCTTTGCACATGTGTAACCTAATTCTTTGAGATATATATATTTTGCAGTAAAGGGAAGGTGGGGTTACCGCCTCTGTCCACCAAGTTGTTTATTTCTCTGTTGGTTTACATTCTCTCCACCAAGTTCCTTGTTTCTCCGTTGGTTTACATGGTATCAGAGAAAGGGATTTCCTTGTTTCTTTTAATTTCTTCGTCTATCCTTATAGGTGTCTACTGTTCAGTTTTGATCTGAACTTTGTTTTTCCTTCTCCTCTTTAAAAAAAAAATACTTTGTTTGATTAGAAATTTTTTTTATGGCATCTGAAAAGGGGGACTTCATTTCCATCAAATTTGATGGTGGCAACTATCCAAATTGGAGGTTCCACTTTCAGTTTTTCGTTCAAGGGAAAGGTCTCTGGGGACATATTGATGGCTCTATCACCAAACCACCAGTGGAAGGGAAAGAATTGGCAGATTGGTTAGTCGATGATGCAAAGATTATCTCTTGGATTCTGAGTTCAGTTACCATGTACATTGGGTCATCTATGAGAGGTTTGCGTACTGCAAGGGAGATGTGGGAATATCTTGCCAAGGTATACCAACAATCCAACCTTGCCCGTAAGTTCCAAATAGAACATGAAAATTTTCAATATTCTCAGGGAGATAAAAATATACATCAATATTATGCTGGGTTTATGACATTGTGGTCTGATCTTGAGGTTGCTAGTATGGAGAATATTATCAGTAATTGTTGTGTTCAGAATTTGCATGCGATATATAACGAAAGAAAAGTTATGCAATTTCTCATGAAGCTCAGGCCAGAATATGAACCTGTTAGGGCAAATATTTTGAGTCGGACTACTGTGCCTGATATTGATTCAGTCCTTAGTGAATTATTTCTCGAAGAGACTCGTTTGATTACTCAGGCATCTTTAGAAAGTAATAAGGGAGTAGAATCAGTTTTTATTGCTGGAAGAATTAAAGGAAGGCAAGCTCAGCGGGATTGGTCTAAGGTTCAATGCCACGAATGTAAGAAGTATGGCCATGTGGTTTCTTATTATAAGAAGAAGAATTTTTGTGTTTACTGTAGGAAACATGGGCATATCATTACTGAGTGTACTGCTAAGGGATTTAAGGGAGCATCATCTCAACATACTCCGAAAGCCTATCATGTTCCTACTGATGGGCAAAGTGAGGTGTCTTTGTCCTCCACTCTAGTAGGTACTTCCCCCAATATGCTCACTGCAGATGTGAAGACCTTGGTAGACAACATGGTATCCAAAGCAATTTCCTCTGCCTTTTCTGCTATTGGGTTGTTGGTAAGGATTCATTTCCTAATCACTTGCCTTGGATTATAGATTCTGGTTACACTAATCACATGATTGGTACCTATCCTCTAAATATGTCATTTAAGCCTTTTACTGGTACAAAGAAAATTCTTGCAGCTGGTGGTGATGAGCTTGATATTGTTGGTACCAAGGATTTCTCATTATCTCTATCTCCCACATCTAGCTTATCTTTACCAAATGTTTAGTTTGTTCCTAAAGTTACTACCAATCTTATTTCTGTTGGGTAATTGGCTGATGATACTGAGGATAATATTGTCTGTTTTTTTCGCAATGGATGTCTTATTCAGGACCTGCACACTATGGAAGTGAAAGGGAAGGGGCGTAGGATGGGTCATCTATATTCTTTGGATGTGCATCAACCTTCTTACAATTCTAGAAATTCTTTACATTGTTTGTCTGCCTTTTCTTCTAGTGTAGGTTTCAATAATGTTTGGCACTTATGGCATAAACACCTTGGCCATCCGAAATATGAGAAAATTGATTTTTTGTTTCGATCAAGATTGTTAAATGCAAAATTCACATCTCTTTCTTCTGTTTACAAGTCTTACTCCACATGCTCTTTAAATAAAAGTATTGTTTTGCCTTTTGTTTCTAAAACCAGTACTACCATTGGTCCTTTTGATATTGTGCATACTGATGTTTGGGGGCCTGCTCCTTGTACATCACATTTGGGGTTTCGGTATTTTCTTATTTTCATTGATGATCGCACTCGTTACACATGGATATATTTTCTTTTTAAGAAGTCTGAAGTTTTTCCCTACTTCAAAATTTTTAGAGCTATGATTGCCACTCAATTCTCTAAAAATATTAAGATACTATGATCTGATTCAGGGGGTGAGTATATTAATGGGGACTTTAAACAATTCTTAGATACAAATGGGATTTTATATCAATATTCGTGTCCTGGCACACCACAACAAAATGGTGTGTCGGAGAGGAAAAATAGACGCATCCTTACTGTTGTTAGAACTCTCTTAAGTGAATCTCATGTTCCTCCTAATTTTTTGGTTGAGGCAGCTACTACAACCATTTATCTCATAAATCGTCTTCCTACCCCGATCTTAAATCAAACTTCTCCTTTTGAGGTTCTATTTAAACGTACACTAGATTACTCCAATCTTCATGTATTTGGGTGTATGTGTTTTGTTCATTTACCTCCTCATGAGCATACTAAGCTTTCTTGTCAAGTTGCAGAATGTGTATTTGTGGGGTATAGTCCTAATCATAAGGGATTTTTGTGTTATGATCCTAACCTTTGCCGAATTAGAATTTCCAGAAATGTTGTTTTCTTTGAATCTGTTCCTTATTTTACTTATGTGGATTCAAACAATATTTCTACTATTACTTTACATGACTTTGATACTTCAAGTTACTCTAGCTCGTCTCTAGATATTGACGGTTCATCCAACCCGCCTTCTCCTCCTTCTTCAAGTAATGGTTCACCACCTAGCACCTCTTCCCCTCCTGTAAGTGTTTCTTTTAAACCTTCACATGTCTTACCTAGTCCTGATGTAGATACAAATATTGCGTTTTACACGAAACTCTCATCCACCTTCCCATTTTGCTGACTCACCATATAGTTCTTTATATGCTATTCTTGATACAACACAAATTCCTAGAACCTACAAGGAAGCTGCTTCTCAATCATGTTGGCAAAAGGCTATGGATGCTAAAATACAAGCACTAGTTGAGAATGATACTTGGGAAATGACTCATCTTCCTAAAAATGCCACAACCATTAGTAGTAAATGGGTTTACAGTGTCAAATTGAAGTCTAATGGAAGTCTTGACAGATACAAAGCCTGACTAGTGGCTCAGGGATACAAGCAAGAATATGGCATTGATTATGAAGAAACCTTTGCCCCTGTAATTCGGATGACTACCATTAGAGTTGTTCTAGCTTTGTCCGCCATTTGTTGTTGGTCGATCTTTCAAATGGATGTAAAGAATGCGTTTTTACATGGTTACTTAAAAGAGATAATTTTTATGAAACCTTCTCCAGGTTACTGTCCGGATGGTTCTGTTATGTGCAAATTAAAAAATATTTGTACGGTTTGAAACAAGCTCCTTGAGCTTGGTTTGATCGATTTCGTGAAGTTATGGTTAATGTAGGTTTTGTTCAAAGTGGCTATGACTCTTCTTTGTTCATTGGGTCTCAAAAAGGGGGTATGACATTTCTTCTTCGCTATATTGATGACGTCCTCATTACTGGTGATGATACAATAGGAACAGTTGAAGAAATTGCTCAATCAGTCCTTTAAAATGAAGGATCTTGGTCCTATCACTTACTTTCTTGGTCTAGAAATTCAAAGTTCTTCTCATGGTTATTTTATCAATTAGAGAAAGTACACTCAACACTTAATCTAGCTTGCCAATCTCACTGATGCTAAAGTAGTTGACACCCCTATGGAGCTCAATGTGAAATATTATAAAAATGCAGGTGCTCCTCTTTCTGATCCTACTTTATATAGACAGTTAGTTGGTAGCCTCATTTATCTTACAACAACTAGACCAGATATCTCTCATGTTGTTCAAGTTGTTAGCCAATTTGTTTCTTCGCCTTGCCAACTTCATCTCAGTACGGTTCATCGGATTATTAGATACCTTAGAGGTACCACTTCTAATGGGATTTTCTTTTCTTCTACTTCTCCTCTTCAACTTCGGGCTTACGCAATTGCTGATTGGGCTGGTTTTCTGAATACTAGACGGTCTACAACAGGCTGGTGTATATTTCTTAGTGATTCACTTATTTCTTGGACATGTAAAAAGTAACTGACAATGTCCAAATCTTCTACTGAAGCCAAATATCGAGCAATGTCTTCTACATGCAGTGAAATAGTTTGGTTACAAGGTCTCTTCAAAGATCTTGGGGTTCATATTCCTAGTTCGACACCTCCCTATGCTAATAATCTCAGTGCTATTTGTATTGGGTCTAATCCTGTGTTCCACGAACTTACAAAGCATATAGAGGTTGATTGTCATTATATTCGAGAATATCTTAATGCTGGTCTCATTTCATTGCCTCACATCTCTTTTAAATTTCAACTTGTCGATCTGTTTATGAAGTCTATAACTCGGGCTCGACATGATTTTCTTGTAAGAAAACTAATGTTGTCTCCACATTAGTTTGAAGGGGGATGTGAATAAGGGGATATCAGTGATATTACCATGAGACGGTAATCCTTCTATGAAGTCCACGGTGACTTCCTTCCAAAATCCTTCTGGCACTTGCAATGGTTGTAGCAAACCCGGATAGGCGGCATGACCGTATTTGCTTCTTTGACAAATCACACAGTTCTTCACATGATTTTTTATGTCCTTGGCGACTTGCTTCCAGTGGAATAAGCCCTGTATTCTCTTAATGGTTGCTGTCACCCCTGAATGACCACCCTGCGAGCTGTCATGTGCCATGGTTATTATCCTCTTCCGAAGCTCCTTGTCACAGCCTACTACTATTCTTCCTTTCCATCTAAGCATTCCATGCCGCCATTCGTAATTCCCTGTAGGGTTATTTGTGGTTTCTAGCCTTCCAATGAGATCTTTTATGGTTTTATCCTTCTCCCATCCTACTTTGATATCATCCATCAAGGTTGCCTGTACATGCGAGACCGTCATAGTGAGTAATTGTTGACATGAGATTCTGGACAACACATCTGCTGCCAGATTCTCCTTCCCACTTCCTTTGTTCCAGGAGGTATTTCAGACTCCTGTGATCAATCTGTACCCGAAAGAACCTCCCATTCAGATAGTGGTGCCAATGCTTCACCGCTTTGATAATGACGAGGAACTCTTTTTTAGTATATTGATAATCCTTGGTGTTTAGGAGCTAAGGCTTTACTCAGAAAGGCTATCGGGCGACTCTCTTGCTGAAGTACCGCACCAATTCCCTTATGGCATGCATCCGCCTCAATTATAAACAATTTAGTGAAGTCTGGAAGTGCTAGTATAGGTGTTGCCATTAATCTTCCCTTTAGCTGTTCAAAAGCTTCTTGTTGTCGTTCCATCCGCTCCCAGCTTCCTACCTCCTGTTTCTTCAGCAAGTCATTGAGGGGCTTCACTAGGATGCCATAATGCTCAATAAATCTTCTGTAATAGCCCGCCAGCCCCAGAAACCCCCTGAGTTCTTTCAATGTACGCGATTGAGGCCATTTTTGGATGGTTTCAATCTTCCTCTCGTCGGTGGATACCCCCTTTTTCAATATTGAGTGGCCCAAATAGTCTATCTGTCTGGCCCCAAATATACACTTACTTCCTCGCACGTATAGTTGTTGTTGTCTCAAGACTTCCAAAACCATCCGATAAGGAAATCTGTATTGTAAATGAGCAAATCATCAAAGAAAACTAATAAGAATTTTCGCAAAAAAGGTTGAAATATTTCATTCATAAGGCTTTAAAATGTCGAGGGAGCGTTCGTGAGGCCGAATGGCTTCACGAGAAACTCAAATTGCCCCTCATGCATTCTGAAGGCCGTCTTCTGGATGTCCTCCTCTTTTATCTGAATCTGGTGATATCTAGATCGCAAATCTAGCTTGGAATACCAACTGGACCCCTTCGATTCCTCCAATAACTCTTCGATTAATGGAATCGGAAATTTGCTTTTGATCTTGTGCTTGTTGAGTTCTCTATAGTCGATACACATCCTCCAGGAGTTGTCCTTCTTCCTTACTAGAATGACTGGCGACGCATATGGGCTGATACTCTTTCGGATGAATCCTTGCTCTGATAGCTCCTGCACTGCCGTTTCTATTGTGTCTTTCTGTTCACCGGAATAGCGGTAGGGCCTTATATTGATGGTCTCCACTCCTGGCTTTAAATGTATGGCATGATTGCATGCACGTTTCGGCGGCAATACCTTTGGTTCTAAGAAAATTTCTCCGTATTCGGCTAACAATCCCTCTAACTCGTATTTGGTGTGAATGTCGTCATTAATGCTAATCTTAAATATCCATTTAAAAATTAATTATCTTAAATTATGATAGAGTAATTTGTAAAATATTATTAATTATATATAAAATTAAATAAGTCTAATTGATTCAATGTGTAGTTTAAACAATGTTTCTTAAATTGATTTTTTTTATAAAAAAAGTAAAGAATAGTCAATTGGCCTTGATAGAAATCCTTTAAAAAACACACCCAGGGACATAAAGACGGCTTCAGATCGTCTGTCCCACTTAACCTGCACCAACCCTGTGCCACACTTAAACGTCGTCGTTTTCGCCCAAAATTTACGCCAACGCTTGCTTCTCAGCTGATCAGCTTCACTTGAGCCATGTTACCTTCGCTTGTTTATTGGGCTTCCCGCCTCAGTTCTTTCCTTCCTCTTAATGGCATTCATTTCTCTGAGACGCAACTTCTCAGCCTCTCAGCCTCTCAGCTTCATTTCTCTGGACGATCTAGGGTTTGTCGTCCTCTCCAGAAACGTCACGCTCAGGCGAACCCAGTGTTCAAGTTTCTGTTCTCGTGATTGACGGTAAGACTCTCATCCATGGGTTTTGTTTTTCTGTACGGGTTTATGGTAGATCTCCATACCTCGGACAGACGATCTGAAGCCCTCGTTTCCTTTTCCACCACCATACTTAATCATCAGGCATTAATAAACAAGGTTCTTCACGGTCTCACACACTCGCTCTCTCGCTCCTGTTGATCCATTCCATCGTTTTCGATTTTTCTCAGGAAAAAGGAAGCACTTCAAAAGTTCTCCTGAAGTAAAAGAATGGCCACTCTTAAACTTCCGTCTCATGTTCCTGCTCCATCTGAGGACGCTGAACAACTCCGAAAAGCCTTTGAAGGTCTACCCGCTTTACCCTTTCTTCAACAACCTCATCACTTGTTTAGTTTTTGATGATCGACCCTTTTTGTGATGCTATAAAGCTGATTTCTTTGCTTTTAATTGTGGTTGTTGAAACACCAGTTGTGTTTATATTGTTGTTCACTTATCTGGAAGATCAATCAATCTCTGATTTTTTAATCTCTGTTTTACTTTCCCTTTATGTTGTAACGGTTATTTGTGCACTTAGTTTCTTGATATTTGGTGGCTGATTGCATTTTTGTTTCTTGAAATATCGATAGCACAAGGCAAATGGTCATATGATTAGTATTTCCAGAAACTGCTGCTTTGATTGGTATTTGTTCTTAGTTGTTCCTTCAGATTTATATCTCCATGAATACAGATCTGCAATGCCCTCCGGCTTGGATACTCTTTCATAATCATATTAATCTTTTGTATCTACATTTATGTGGTTTTTTGCAAGAGTAGATAAATCGGCTGGAGTTGAAAGTCGACCTTATTAATTCATGGATTTGATTTAAACCAGATATACATCTGAGCCTCATGATCAAAGTGGTCTAGGCAGATCATTGTGTTCTAGGTCTCAGAAAGGTTTTCTGGTGGCTCTGTAGTTGATTGTTGTTCAAATTCAGGACCAACTTTAACTGATTCATTATCAACCAATCGATCTGAATACTGAGTTGTTTGAATCCTGATTTTACCAGGATGGGGTACAAATGAGTTGTTAATTATCGACATATTGGCGCATAGGAATGCTGCACAACGTAACAAAATTAGACAGACTTATGCTGAAGCTTATGGGGAAGATCTACTCAAAGTCCTTGACAAGGAGCTTTCTAGTGACTTTGAGGTCAGGCAAAAGAGTTTTTTTTCCCCTCTTCTGTTACTTGAAATCAAACACCAGTAATAGCTGTTACTTTCAAGAAAAATTTTCTGTCCAAGGTGTTGATCCACTCCTTGTATAGTCATTGCTTTTGTTAATTGATTTTTACCTCAAGCAGAGGTGTGTACTTCTATGGACATTGGATCCTGCTGAGCGTGACGCATGTTTGGCTAATGCATCTACTAAAAGATTCACCTCGAGCAACTGGGTCATTATGGAAATAGCTTGTACTAGATCATCACTCGATCTATTCAAAGCAAGACAGGCATATCATGCTCGTTGTAAGAGGTCTCTCGAAGAAGATGTTGCACATCACACAACTGGAGACTACTGCAAGGTACTTCCTTAAGCTGTTTTACTATAACTTCGGATGGAAACAACCTCAACTTTAGTAATGGACATTGGAAGATCCCACTCTCTCAAACGCCCCTCACAGTTGATAGTCCTTCTCATTTGAGGATACTGTTTTGGATAATTTTCATCACTGTCGACTAACCTGATAAGAATACTTGTGCAATCCTTCATCCATTCCAATGTCCTCGTGTCGTGGAGTTTTTGCGAACCAATAGATACAAACTTCTAAAGCTTTTGAAAGATCATTCCAAATTCATCTCCATTGAAACCAGATGAAGATCTCATATTGCTATTACTTTGTAGTTTGTACCTTTAAAATGTTTCGTTTAATTTTATATATGACATATCCCATTATCCGGTGCTTTCTTTGTTATCATTCACTTCTCGTTTTACGTGATGTCCCCATGCAGTTGTTGGTTCCTCTTGTGACTGCATTTAGGTATGAAGGAGATGAGGTGAACATGACATTGGCAAGATCAGAGGCTATGACGCGAATCATCACCAGTCCTGATTCATGGAACTTGTTGTAGGACTTGAAGGCTGATCCCAATGACGAGTTCCTCAAATTTTTGAGAGCAACAATCAAGTGCTTGACCACCCCAGAGAGGTACTTTGGGAAAGCCCTGAGACTAGCCATCAACAAAATGGGAACAGATGAGGGGGCACTTACCAGAATTGTAACAACGAGAGCAGAGGTGGACATGGAACATATTAAAGAGGAATATCATCGTAGAAACAGTGTTCCTCTAGACCGTGCAATTGCCAAAGACACTTCGGGTGACTACGAGAAAATGCTTCTTCATTTGATCGGCCATGGAGATGCTTGAACCATTCCTTTTCAGTGTGGAAGTACTTAATTCATGAATTTTGTTTATGTCACAGTCCTATGAGGCTTCTTTTCTTCCTGGTGTGAGTTATGCCTTCTCAGATGTGCTTGCTTGTCTTTCGTCTGTATTTGATGTTTTTAGTGTCCTTTGATGCTTAAATAAAGCTTTGATAGAGACCAAGTTGGTTTTTTATGATACACACGACGTTATATATTAGCTCTTTTGTAGTTGATCTGTATTATGGCACCAGTGAATCTGCAGTAATGAATTAAGTTTAATTAAATCAGACTTAATCTATAATTTTAAGTTAAATCATAATTAATCTGTCATCCTAACGTAAACAAGTCCTAACTTTGCTGGAGATTACAAGTCTGAAGAACAAAACCACTTAATTATTGAAGAGAGAACAATTTAAACGTTTCTTGAGATTTTTTTAAGTTTGGTGTTTAATCTTTTAAAACTCATATAACTCAAATAAAAAACTAATGAAGACAACAAGACTTTGACTCAGGGTTTTGAATATCGAACCGTATTGGACCAAAATTGGTACGGTATAAAGGGTTGGTCATATCGGATTTAAATATTGGTCGGTATCGGCCTGTTTCGGATGTACAGGTCGGTACCGGGGGACCGGCCAAATATCAGCCAGTACCAAAAATTTTTAAAAATTAAGGGATTTTTTT
>JANZXV010000212.1:2049857-2068913 GCA_027576455.1 Erythroxylum roigii | reverse complement strand
ATAATAAGGAGATTAATAATAAAAATAATGATAATAATAAAAAACAATAAAATGACGAAAATAATAATAATAATAATAAGTAGGAAAATAATACTAAAAAACTAAAAATATTAATAATAATATGTAGGAAAATCGTAATAATAGTTATTATTCAAAATAATAATAATAATAATAATATGGTAATATTATTATTAATAATACTAATGATAGTAATAATAATAATAAATTAATCAATTAATAGAAAAGTGATAGGATCTTGAGTTTTAGTAAATGTCGGAATTTATTTGGTTTTATTTTTATTTTCTTCGAAATATTTTATTTTATTTTATTTTAAAATAATTAAAATTTTCTGTTCTTCTTTTTCAAGAAATAAAATTTTATAGTAATTGCACTCCCACTATTAACAATAATAATAAAAAATCAGAAAATAGAATATATTTTAATTTTATTTATTATTAAAAATTAACCTTGTCTTAATTTATTATATAATTTTTACTAAATATAAAGTCAGAAATAATAAGAAAAATTTAAGCCCAATCTCTAACTTAAATTTTGTTTACAAAATAACTTTTTAAATTTTAAATTTTAAATTTATATTTATCTTGAAATTAATTTTGATTTTATAATTAAGTTATTTTAAATTAAAATTAACAGATCAAAATTTCTTATTATTTAATGATTTAATAAAACAGTTAAAATCAAATAATTTGGGTAATGTTCATTTAATTAATTATAAAACAAGAATAAAAACAAAAGGCCGAAACTATAAAACTCACTTTTTTATAGTTTCAAGTTATGAAAATAAAAGATTAAAAAACGGATTAAACCTATCACACACTTGGATAAAACATAAAAACTATTACTCACTGTGTTGGGAATGTATATATAGTTCTTGGTTCTTGGTTCTTGGTTCTTGGTTATATATATATATATATATAAAATCCAGGAAAGTAGGAGAAGAACGGTAAAAGAAATAGATGTTGATCTCTTACCTGCAATTTTATTCATCAGAGTTTTACAACAATTGTGGGCAACTCACAAATTCTAGCCCAAAGAATTGCAAAATCTCAGTACACAACATTGTCCCCCCATCCTGTCTACCCCTTTCCCATCCATTCCACTAATTCCCTTAAAAAATGGAGCAAAAAATGAAAATTAAGAAATGCAAAACCTGTACAGAGTTCATTCACTATGCTACTGAACAAATCTCTACTCTTTTTTTTTTTTTTTTGTCTCTGTGTCTGTGTGTATGTGAGCAACTAGTAATGGTGATCTTCTCCTTCCTGATCGATGGCTCTGTATATAATACTTACTTCCACATATGATCAAGACAAATATCGTCAATGGCAAAGCAAATCATAACACGATGTGGATCAGCTCTAAGACCAACTCATGCATTGAGAGAATTAACACTTTCCTGCGATTATATAAGGGAAGTGATGGTCACAAGACTTTTGGAAGAATGACTTTCACCTGCCCCAGCCCTATGCCACAGTCATAGCACAACATCTCAGATGGGTGATTGTGTGAGATAACTGAATCTCACTGCTTAATGGTTCGAAGCTCCCAGTTACCCTCACCATCAATAAGCCGTAATTCCACCGAATGGAAAGGTATTAGAGCAGGACGCTGGGACACACAAAGTACATAAACCGGTGAAGAGAAAGGTGATAAAATTTAAGATTCTGGAGAACTCCATTGTGACTCAAGTGACAAATTATGATTAGCATTGTAATATTGATATTGCAGTCCATCAAATCGAAGAAGACGGTACAGAATATCTCTTTAAACGGTGAAAATAAAAATAAAAGAAGCAATTTACGTCAAAAAATTGAGAAGGTTTAATGTTTTGCTGTAATAATACAAGAACCATTTACCTGTGAAGAGGTTACAACTGTTATGTCCATATCTTTAGCAAGCCTGTAAAGTTGTTCCTCAACGTCAACACTCGTGGCACTGCAAGTCAGGAAGGTAATGAATAAGAAACTGTGAAGGAAAAAGGGGAGGTTTCATTTCAGAGAAACAATATGGAATGAGACATACTTGGTGCATTCATCCAGGATGCCAAATTTAGGCTTGTGAAAGAATAGGCGAGCCTAGCAAAAAAGATTTCGAAACATCACGTCTTGAGAAATAAAATAATAGCTGTAATGCTCTTATTTAAACAATTATACTTCCTAGTAATAATTATTAGCTGCACTCACCATGCCTAGCCTCTGCTGTTCTCCAAGAGAGAGTATGTCTTCCCAGTTTAGATTAACATCCCAACCACCTTCCTCCCTTTCTAAAAGATAGTTCAGTCTAACATTTTCCAGAATAGTCTTTAAATATGAATCGAGAATGTTTGAAGAGTCGTAAGATTTCTCCCCTGAAATACCATGGAATAACAATCAGAAAATAATGAATAAAGAGAAACTGGTAAATCATAAACGTATTTGGAAATGTAACATCTAAAAATAACATTGATTCCCCAAAAAAGAAAGTTGTATAGATGGCACGATCACAAGGAGGACAATTTTACCCCATCTGAATTAATCTTTACATGTATAAACATTCTAAGAAACAACGCGTACATGTGTGTCTATATATATGTATATATAGAAATGAAATATTTGTCTAAGTGGCAAAACGTGGGCTATACACGTATTAAAATATTTTAATTATTAAAAAACCAAAGAAAAAGATCAATATGCAAGAACTTTTACCTTTTCCAAACAACTTAGCAGTCCTAACTTCTGCTTCGTCTGGGGAGAGAGGATATATGATTTGATCTCTTAAGGTTCCTAAGCATGTATATGGTCTTTGAGGAACATAGAAGATGCCATAACCAGATCCAGACTCCTTGCTAATATCTGGTGATGGTTTAATAAGCCTTCCGCTTACGTTAGGCCAGAGACCTCTTAGGACTCGGAAAATAGAACTTTTCCCACTCCCATTTGGACCTTAACAATTCATGCAGATCCCAGATGTAACTTGATAAGATGATTAAGAGTTGCAGAAAGAAAAGGTGCAACGGAATAAGATAAGCCAAGAAAGAATTTCATTACCAGTAACAAGCAGACTTTTTCCTTTGCTAATGTCACATGATAACTGCTTTGCCAACAACTTCTGCGTTGGGGTAATCATATCAACCTCTACGAAGGAAATTGTGTCCTTCGAGTGAAGGTCAACCTTCTCGGATTCAATTAATTTAGCAGGTGATAAATCTCCTGCATAACCACTTCTATAAGCTCAATTTCATGACTTGAGACAAATTACAAAGTACAATGGAAAAGTCTGTCCTACATTGATTGTCATTTATGCAATCTTCTACAGTTACACGAACAAGGCTGGTTTCACTACCTACCAGAATCTTGGAGGAAAGTTCAAGAGGCAAGAAGAACATCACTTCATCTCATTCTCTCCTCTTCTTCCATTGTTATTTATTTAGCATTTCATGGTCTTGGGGCAAAGGGTCAGTGCGTGGCATTGAGATGCTATTATCGACATGAAATCTTAAAGATAAACCAATCCGTTTAGCATCCAGTTCATGGACTCTAAAGCATTGAGTTGCATTCACTAATTGTCTCAACAACTTCCTTTGCCCTCCTATCGAAATTCCCTATATCTACCCATTAAGTCCACTTCGGGCATCCATCAAAATAAAATACATTACTAGGCAACTTGCTAATTAAACTAGAGAACTTTAGAAGTCCTCTCTTTAAGCTAATAATTCGAGTGACAGCCACAACCAGAGTGTTTTCAAATAAACATCAACACTCAAGGGAGAAATGAAAATTCAACAATCAACTCTAAAAAAGTTGATGTAACTTTGTGAACAGGACCCACATTTTTTCTGCACTACCGTTGGTTCTATACTGCTTCCCTGTCCATAATGTCAATGCCAACATATATCTATGTGTTCATATATCTTTGTGTTAACATACCCACAGCCGATGCAATTAAGATTGAGTTACAATAAAGAACAAAAGCTTTCGAGGAACAAAGGGTAACTGTCTCTTCTTAGCAAGGTACCAGGGTCATAGAACTTTGGATACATTTGTCAACCAATTTGCCCATAAAATGAAACCAACCTTAAATTATTTTAGCGAACAGTATTGAGTTGGAAAAGTAGAATATTTTACCAGATTGTGCAGCATCCAGGAGTTCTTCAAACTCAAAAATTCTATTTATACCGCCTGATAACTCAAGAAACTTCTTGTGCAGCTCAAGGATGTCCCCAAATGCCAAAAAGCTTTGGGACACAACAGAAGCCAAGAACCGCAAAGCATGTGCCAGCTCACCTGAATAAATTTGATTCTTTTAAGAGGGCAAGAAAAAGGACACATACAGAGATAGAGCAGCTCAAATAATCATATATTATTCCACCTTGAGTTGAAGTCATAGCTCGATCCCCTTTGTGTTCAAGGGCATACAGCAAACTTAAACCCCATGTAACATTATTAGGAAGTTGCTTTGTGACAAAATCATCCAGGATACCATATAACCATTTCTTCTTTAAAAGTATCATTGAGTGCTCAAGAAGTTCCCTGAACCTTGACTCAATCATCTGCTCAACAGAGAAGTCATAATTGAGATGTCATAAATAAAAGAGTAAACAGCAACATATATGCAGTGCCAAGGAATGAAATATAGGAAGAGCAACAGCCAGTAGAAAGAATAATGTTGCAAACTAAAAGTAACTTACAGCTCTTTCTCTTTCACCACCTCCAAAGAAAGCAACAGATTCAGCATGAGTCCTCAGTCTTTCATGCATGAACCTAATTATTAATGGCTTGTTTCAGAAGACTTTACAGAAATCTAGAACCAAATACTGTTCTCTCCGTGCCTCTATGTGTGAGTATGCATGTCTACTTATTAAAGATAGAGAAGCATTGAACCTGTAGCTATAATCTGATTACCTGAAGGTCCCCTCAAGCTGTTGCTCTTGACCAGCCAGATCACCAAAATTAGGAGTTACTGTCCTCAGAAAACCCAAACCAAGCAACATATATGCATACAATATGGCTACACCCCTTCGACCTGTTAGAAGCTTCATTCTCCAGGTAAACCTAGACAGCAAGCATGGTAACAAGTATTTAGAACAAGAGAAAGGTCAATCAAGTATTTTTCTGTCTCTCCCTCTTTTTCATTTTCTTTTCTTTTTTCTTTTTGTGCGTGTGGATGGATGGCTTGGGGGTGAAAAAAGAGGGAAGGGGCGTGAGGTTTGTCACAGGAGTTGCCAAATATTCATTATGAGCACTTAGTGAAGGAATTATACAAACAGGAGTAGCCTGTGAATCAGCTACTCACCATAGGATGTCAACACATGGCTTTACCATTCCAGTTACCAATCCAGATAGTTCACTGGTTAACTTTTCAAGATCCTGAGTGATTCTCTGATCTGCATCAATATTTCTGTTGGACATGTGGAACACCTGTGACATGTCAGAATAACTGTTAAAAGCAACAGGAAGCTGAGGGTGGAGGGGTATAATGTAAAAGACTAAAACTGCAGTCGGAAAAATACAACCATAAAAATACATAGTTCAACATAAGAGCAAAAGATTTCTTGGATTATCAGATACTCAACAGTGGATAAAGAGAATATCATCTTTAAATATACTATGTACTCCGGTTTAAGCACAAAATTATTCTCAAACGCAAACAACAAAAGAAATTGTACAAGTATTAGACAGTATTACCTTATAAAATGCATTGTTCCTCAAATAGTTCTTTAGTAGATGACGAGTCAAGCGGATTCTCCATCCAAGCGCTAGTGTTGCTGTCAAGTGCCTCCAAGAAACAAAAATTTGTCATCAAATAGATTGTAAAAAGAAATAACATAAAAACAAATCACAAAAGATAACAATAATTGTGAACATTTTCTCACAGCAGCATAAAAAGCTAAGAAAATAACAATAATTGTGAACATTTTCTCACAGCAGCATAAAAAGCTAAGAAAATTAAAGTCATTTACCAATCATGAAAGAAATTTCATCAATAGCTAAAAAAAGAAAATAAACACAAGTTTTTAACAAAGCACTAAACGAACTTCCAATTTAACCATTTCCATAGGAGTAAGATCCTACTTCATTCTAAATGCTAACTCAACAAAAAAAACTAATTGGAGATCATATCACAAACTATCACCTTAAATTTAAACATACAAAAGAAAACCAAATAGTAGCCAATTATGTTATGATTGAGGAAATGTTTTGCGATGGAATCAGAGCATTATCTTTTGGAAACCCAAGCAGCTAAAATACAGTAGTTTCCAACGTATATGTTTTAAACAAAATTGGGTAGCTCAAGAGATCAATTCTTTAGGTAGAAGGGTACTACAAGCCTGTGCAGTTTCAGAAAACAAGAGTGTTTTCTAGGGAAAAGGAATAAAACTTTGTGGAAATATTAAAATCAATGAAGCACAGTGAAATATAAGGATCTCACATCTTGACTTTACAACAATCAAAACATGTCTCCCAAAATCAACAGGTCCTCCACAACCAAGAAAGTAGTTATAAAATGACCACCATACAAATTACTTGAGATTCATGGAAAGCATAGGAATCAGAGATGTAGAATGTGTGAAACGTATATTGCCACTTCAATGTTAAGCAGAGACAACACCAATTAGGTCATTTAGTGAAACCCATTGTTTGAGATTTATTTTTTGTCAATTAAAAAGGAACTCACCTTAATGAAGGTGCAATTAAAGAAGATGCAGCGCTTTGTAGAATGCTAACACCAATCAACCGAATGAAGGCAGCTTTGTCCTGCGCCAAAACGTACTTCACAGTGGTACCTGTGATAGTTAGCAAGGAAAATGGTTAGCCCTCAGAATTTTGGACGAATAAAATCAAAATGGATACTTGTACCATTTAATGAAGCAATCCGATCTGAGACCCATGTTCTGGAGACAACAAGAAAAGCTACTGACAGTAACTGTGCCCCCTGTTTGTCAAGTATAGATGGTACCTAAGCCACAAGGAGCAAGATGTCAATGAAGACCAAGTAATGGCAGATACTGAAACCCTCAAAGAAACACGTTATACATTGTGCGCCATACAGTCATTCAGTGGCTAATACATGAATGCCTGAGTTTAATATAAGACAAACATGAAGCACATCCAGAAATCAACAAGCAGGCCCAACAATGAATGACGGAAGATCAAGAGTTTAGCAGCTAGCATTTGAAATAAAATTCATGTTTGCTTAAGTGGATTTATTATCATTAACTGAATATGAAAATAAGATTCCAGTCATTGGATATAGTAGTATCAAGTTAATATCCCTCTCTTTCTCCTCTTATTCTGTCAACCATCAAAAGGACCTCCCAAATCTCAACAAAGGAGAAATGGCAGATCATAATCTAGCTGTATACTTATGAGTATTCACAAGGACCATAAATGAACAATTATTCTTTGACAAAGATAATTACTAAAGCCTAACAGCAACCCAGAGAGTTTGAATTCAGTAATAACCCAGCCCACTTCCTAGCCAATTAAGAAATGCATTCACGCTAAAACCTCTTAACTAGAATATTATCTGATCCCAACTACCAAAACAAACAAACAAACTTCTGAGTAGAATATTCTGTTTGATCCCAATTGCAAGAGAATTGTCATACCAGTATTCTAAACATCGCAGCAACTCTCATTGGTAATGCCCTTGGGGTCCCTTGGAGTTGTGGAAAAACGGGCACAGGATGACTGGAACCTCCACTAGGAGATACTGCTATAACCTCTGAAATGTATGATTGTGACTTTGCACTTGAGAAGCCCTGGATAACAATCATCATGAGTTTTATACAAACAAATTATGTTTGAGGATCTACAAATTAGAGAAATTACAAGAACAGAGTATTAAGACCTCATCAGTATTTGTAAATGCTCGTTCAACTACCATTGCGTCATTTTGACGATCTGTTTCGGACGTAATCATGACATTGTTTTCAGCCTCATTCTGGGATGGAAGATCCTTGCTGAAATTTAAAGGGCTCAACCAAACTGTTATTGTCAGAATATCATGAATGTAAAATCAAACAGAAATATAGAGAAATCAAGATTTCACCTTTTGTAAATAATACGCCAACCCCCTTCTCCATTCAAGGATAAGACCACATCATGAAATGCCACAAGAGCTGGCCGATGAGATATAGTTATACAGGATGTTCCCATAGCTCGAACTTTAGCACAAAAACGTTCTTCCATGTCAGTAGTTACAGCACTAGTACACTCATCAAGGATTGCAAACTTAGGCTTATGATAGAATAGTCTGGCCATTCCCAACCTTTGTTGCTCTCCCAGGGAGAGCTCCTCACCCCAATTGACCTCCTTTTCAGGGGGGTAACGATCTAATAGATACCCAAGATCAACCTAGATATAGAATACAATGTTTCAATATTATGTAAGTTAACATATATTGCACGAAAGAGATTCAGGAAAGAAGTATGGAAAAGATGAGGATTACATTTTTTAACAGTTCCAACATTGCACTGCAGGTGAGGGGTTCAACCTCCTGTTCTGCAGTGAGGGGATAAATTAACTGATCACGGAGAGTGCCTACAGCTGTATATGGCCTTTGAGGAACATAGAAGATCTCCTTGTTGAGATCAGAACCAACACCAGGTTTTACAATATGGCCAGATACCAATGGCCAAAGTCCACCTAGAACTCTGAAAAGTGAGCTTTTGCCACTGCCATTTGGACCTTGACAGAAAAGGAAATGGAGAAGTGAATAAGTTTAACAAGGAATTACACATCTGAAGCTAAAGCAATATTAAAACATAATTGAGGCACTCATCGATGGTAAATAAGCAATTTCTATTGAAAGACCAAGCACGAATAAAAGAATCAAATATCACATTAGTTGAGAAAAAAGATGACATTAAATGCTCAGACTCTAGAATCCCGAGAGACAAGTACAACTACTAATTTTGCAGCAATAAAAAAGATTCCAATAGGCACCCATGGTATGGTCCTATTTGATAAATCTAAATGAATAAAAAGTTATACAGACAGAATTGAAGTTGAGTAGCAAGGAAAAAGCACTATTATGGATAAAAACCTCCCATAAGGAAGAACTCCAAATTTGAAGAAACTATCAACCAGCAGCGAAAGGCTTGTCCTAACAGTGTTGCCAAGTTTAAAAGGATGATAAAGGGTGCACTGACTTTATACAAGAATCTTGTAACCAACAATAAATAGTAGTTAAACATGAAAAGTAAAGAAAGGGAATCATAACACAGTGACAACCAACAGAAAACCAAAACAAGGAGGATATCATCGTAAGAGATAGAAAAATTAAGCCATTGAAGCAAAACATTACTACCTGTAATCAACAGATTAGACCCTGGTTTAACTTTAAGAGTTAGATCCTCTACCAAAACATTACCAGTAGGTGTAACAACCTGGACATGTAATAGGATCATAAGAGCCTGGAATGACTGAAAGTATATCAACATATTTTTACAACTTCTTGATTTCAATTACCTTGACACCAGAAAACTCAACAAAATCAGCTTCACTAAAGTAGTTCCTACTTCCAACTCGTTGCAGAGATGCTTTGCCATCACCACTTAGCTCTCTAGATATGACTATTAATTCATGAATGCGATCAGCATAACCACTGTCATAACACCAGGACAAAAGATGATCAAAGCCCAATAGAAAAATACTTAACTTTTATAGGGAGACTGCTTTTGCTTCCATAACTTCTATTTCATGTTTCTAAAAATCTTCCTACTTTATCTCTACCCAAATAGCTCAATAGATATAATTCAGCAATTCATTTGCAGGCCCAAGACAATATAAAAGCAGAAACACCAGGCTTCTGGAGAGAATTACAAAGTGCAAACTTTCTATGAACAATGATCCACAAATGATACCTGAGTCGATTAAGCCATCTTGAGCTGATAGATAGAGTTCCCAGTGACTGAAAAAGAGATATTACAACACTGGTGTGATATCTTAAATTGCTCAACATTGTTGCCCTTCCCAAAGTGAAAGTGTCGGGTCTAAGATTTCCAGCAAAGAATGGTTCAATTATCAAAATGACAGCAACTGTAGCACCAAGATGACCAAAAAGTCCTGAATCATGCCAAACCACCAATGGTCATGATTAACTACTCTCATGTGCCTAACAAGATCCCTAAACTTTTGCTGAATATGAATGAAACTCTTCCATACATTCTCCACCATAAAATGCTACACTTTACGAATTGGTCCTCAAACATGAATGAAGCTGCTGATATTCACCTTCCAGTTGCTGTTCTTTAGACATTAGCTTCCCAAAAGCAGGAGAGAGTTTTTAATCATGGCTCCTGCTCCCAGTACATAGCCCTGAAGACCAATAGCACATAAAAAGGATTCCATAATCATCAAGGACAGAAAAAATATTTAAATGAACATCACATACCAGTATCCAAAAGAAATATTTTGGGCTAGTATAAGAACACAAGCGCCAAGTGTAAAGGATGCAATCGGTAACTGCTGTCAAGTCTTCCTGCACAAGCTCACTAAGCTCTGAACTGAATCTTGGTACATCACTAGCAATTTGTTGTTCAGGATTGGTAACCCGACCATCAACGTTTGATATCTTATAATAGGCCATGTTCTGGAAAGGAAAAATCAACGAAACTGAGTACATATATTCCAAGGTTAAACAAAGACGGTACATTCTTTAGTTAACATCTAAACAACATTGGTTTTTGACTGAAATGTTGGCCAATGTTCTAAACTAAAGACTGTGATGGTGAATATTGGGCACTAACTTGCAACTGCCAGATCTTTGACAAAGCAGAATTTCTTAAAATTAGTACCTGTACATAATATCTCCAGGCTCTCCCATCAACCAGTGGGACAGCAGAAAATGCATACATAAGCAAAAACATCACAGAAAATGCAATGACATTATCTTAAATAAGATAATAAATCTTTTGCAAGGAAAGAGTCCACTGAAAAAAGGCAAAACAAATCCAATACATGCTGACAATAAATGAAAAAACTAGAACCAAATTGTGACATTCAACTGACGTAACTGAATATCTTACATGTTGGCAAAGTTTATCCTCAGAATACAAAAAGGATTTGATTTTGTAACTCCATGAATGTGAAAATATTGTGGTTGCAAGTGCACTATCAAAAAGACTTGGTCCAGGTATCAGTTTCTTATCGGACAACTACAAGAGCCCAGAGTATAACATGATCTATAATGGCAGCTTGCGTCGAGATGGAAAAATAATCAAAATAATCATTACCCACAAGTCAAAATTTTGTTAAACTTCAGTGACAAGTCATTAAAATTTCATCTGAATTGTTCCTGCAAAGTTTATTTTTGAGAGACGCCTTGTGGTCTGATTCATCATCACCCAAGTGCTGTTTGATGTTTGTGGTGGCAATACCATTATTAAACTTCTACTAAGGATTTCTTTATGTAAATAGTATAAAAGATATGGGACAGTTAAAGAATAGAACCAACCTGGTTGCACGTGTAAAGACAGGGCCAGTTGCTTGGCTTCGGACCAACCAATCTCGCCTCATCCCATTTTTGCTAGAGGCTCCAACCCACGTATCCATTTCTACTATCTCACCCCTGCAAACAGCTTCTTTAGATAAATTCAGGTACATTCCAGCATGACAAACAACTTATTAGTAATTTTTATTTTATTAATTAAAAATTATCTTTTTAATTATTTTAAAAATTTATTAATGTATTTTATTGGTTATCTTATTTAATCCCAACAAGTTAATTTTTAAAAGCTCCATAAAAGAAGCTTTTGGAGTTAGTTGTTTGCCTAATGATAGTATTGCCTTCCACTTTACTCTCTACTTTTGCTATATTTTCAAAATTAGCTTTTTTTGGTCACACAATTATGTCGTGAAGTTTTAAAGAATAAAATAAAAAAGTTAATTAAACTTGTTAATCTTTATTTAATTTTACAATATTAGTTTACATTTAAAAAACCGTAGTATTAAGTTTTTAAACAGTCACATCAAATTATTATTTTTAGTATATAACTACTATATATCGTATATGTGTTGTGCTATAATTATGAATATTTTTAATTTATTAAATAATAAAATTTATACATATTATATGAAAAATACTAATATAATATAGCTCGCTGCATCATGTTAGTATTAATAGAGAATTTAAAGTTAGATTATTATTATTATTCTTTATTAAAGTTATAAACTTAAAGCTAAATTCTTATAAGAATATTTAAAGAAATACTAAGATATATAATATTAATGTCCTTATAATTTTTTAAATCATGCCCTCATAAGTCATTTTATACATCAACAGCTAATACTAAATAGCTAATTTTACTAAATATCTTTAATAAACAACTGATGTTATCCGCTGGTCAAATCAGCTGATATAATCAGCTAACAGATAATGCAATCCGTTGTTTGCTAAACAGCGGTCATAATGAGCCAAAGAACATTTCATATGTCACTGTCATCTAATATAGAGTACTGCATTGGCTTGCTCTTCAGGATGGAGATCGTTTGTTCCCTCGTTGCTGCGCCTAAGCAATCCTATCCATCCAATTTATTGTAATGAATGATTGAGATGACAATGGATCAAAAGATTTGTTCCCTTCTCTTTAATGCCTATAAAAATTAGAGTTACTATTCACTTGATAATTTAAAAAGATGACCGACTGAACGAAGACTTTAGTTTTTTTCTTTAATCCAAAGGGCCTATACAACCTTATGTATTGATATTAAGCCAACGGGGCCATGCTACGCTTACAGCGTCCGCAAATAAAAGGTTACACATTGGTTTAGGACTTCGCATTAATTCATGAATACCGAGTGGCAATTGATGAGCAAAATTTGCTAACCAGTTAGGACATCAATTATAAACATGTGTCAACTTGACCGCCCACTCTCATTGTAGCCAACAAAATATAGATTCAATCAGAGGTTCGTGTGATGTGCTACTTTCGATTCTTTCCTGAATTGCTCCCACCACCAATTTAGAATCACATTCTACTAGCACTCAACGTTGGCCCATTTCCCATGCAATTTGCAAACCAGTCAAGATCCTCCAAGCTTCCACTTAGAAAATGGTACAAGCACCTAAGTTGTGCACATAACCACAGAGCCACTTGCCTTATCATTGCGAATTAAACCACCTATTGTTGCTCGTCCAGTGGTGCTTTGGAGAGCGCCTTATGTGTTTAACTTGACCAAACCTGTATGGAGAGAAAGAAAAATGTCTTAGGAATCCATTGATCCGAGTTTCAAGTTATTTGGAGTTCGAATGACATATTGAGGCAAAAGATTGAGAGCTGTTCAATGAAAAACTCAAGTTTTTAACCCACACATATAAACCATCAACTTTTCTCTCTCTATCACGCCAACTTCATCTTCTCCACCGAAAGCTCCTTATTTTTTTCCACTTTTACACTTCGTGAACATAAACCAACTTTCCTGCTCTTCCTTCAACTCATTAACTCACAACAAAGCAAAAATCCAAGGTTTAAACTAAATCATCAAAAATCCAAAACTTCACCTTCACTTTCTCCCTCTACTGTGTTTTATAACTTCTACATCTCTCTTTCTTTGGTTTTCCATCACAACAGCCCACGTTTTCCATCATTTTCCTCCTTAAAACACCACACCTCTTTATGCTCTATGCTTTCTTAAGCTTTAACCTCATTTAAACCCATCTCTAACAATACCCAACATCTACGCATATACTGGAAAAAAAAAGAGCATGCGTTTTCAACTGTTCTGCATATATGGCTTTGCATGTGTTTTAAAATCCAACAATAACCTCATCCCAATTTTCATTTCATCATATAGTTTCATTCTTTCCATCTCAAATGCAAAATTAAATATAACACCCAAAAAAACATAACATCACTCACGGTTTGTCATCACTTGCTACCTCTTTTCTGCATTTTTCTAACATCAATTTTCAACCCAAAAACAGTTCACGCATGCACCCATCCACAAGCATGAAAACATCATCTCTTTGTCATTTATCATTAATTTAACCATAAAAATGAAAGCACAACTTACTTGTTTCCGGCAAAAACTCCAATAGTAAGAGTAGACAAAGCTTTCGGTGGTCAAGCGCACGGCAAAAATTAATGACAAACAATAGAGATGGACTGGTTCTGGTGATGTATAAGCAAGGAAAGTTTTGCTTTTGCTTTTGTCAAAACCTTCACTATGAAAAAAAAAACAATAGCAGAGGAGAACTTCACCGGGCATTTTGCATGCTTGAAATGTGTCTCTAGATAAAGCTACTACTTGTCACCATTTAACTAGTCTATTAACTCTCTTTTTTTAATATGAAAAAATACCCAAATTTCCAAAATTTCCAAAAATTTCACCAAAAATCCAAAATAATACTAATACTCACCAAATAAATTTTTCAGCGCAAACTAAAACTCAAAATTTTCATTTATGAACCAATTTACCCAGAAAATGCCATGAATGCATGTACAATTATTGTATGTGTCCAAAATGCTTATGCACGAATAAGCAAATATTCACATATGCAAAGCATAAAAATATCCTAACCCCTAATATGGGGTATTACAAAACTTCACCTTTGTCTTCCTTTAGTTACTTCAAGGGTTGTAGCAGCAACAGTCTCGAGTTTCTCCTCTTCAGCAACACAATGGGCAATCAAAGCATTGAAGCCCCATTTCTCATCCAACGAGTAATATGTCATCACTAGATTACTAAACTCTGGAGAGAGTGTACTCAGAGTTTGGTGAACTATACAGACATCATGAGGAGGAATATTCAATGTCTTCAGTCTATGTGGAGATGGATCATTCTTGATATGTACTTCATCACTCCCCGTTATTCAATATACCTCATGGAGAATAATTCTTTCATTAAGGCACTTATCTTAGCATTTAATGAGACCATATCCATCTAAGAGACATTATTAAGAAACTTCTTCATTATGTTTATGTTCAGAAGTCTACTAAGTAGATGGTCAAATATGGATCTCTTAATGGTCATGCAACATAATTTGTTTAACCGATCCCAGGCTGCATAAGCTACTTTATCAACCTCCGAGCTACAGGATGTAGGTGGAGATGGCCTATCCATACATATGGTCATATTAATTTCTAGCATCTCCATTACATTCAATACATCCTTTATCCACTTCTTGATATTGAAACCAGTTAGGATTTCAATGGTGACATTGTGATTGTTGACCAAAAAGGTGACTGCAAAATGACATTGTAAATGTCAGCACAAATGTAGGATAACAAGAATACTCAAAGTCATAATATCTATACCGAGAATCAGATTACACATATTATGAAACACCGATGGGCTAAATACATAATATGTGCAATTAGATCTCTACATAAAAATGATTAGAGGACACACTATCAACTCTTATAGCACTACCACCTGTGGTTGAATAGATCATTTAAGCAACAACTTTCGTCCATCTTATGCCTTTATACACATCTTAAAATCCCATGTAAGGCTAACACTTGTGGGCAGAATAACCAAACATGAGACTAAAGACATCCCCTAGCATGTAAGCGGAGCAATTCAAAATAATAACTCGAAAGGCCACTTTGGTGACTACATTCTTATCAGTACCCAAAAGGTCTACAAACACAAGGGATACATCTTTATGTAATTCTTACATTATTTACGGGTATACAATATGTGACAATGTACTGTCAATAAATGGAACACCCAAATGCACAGTCTAATTATCACACAATAGTGCTAAAAGTATTATTAGTAAACTTTATTTGGGACTTTTATAGTGAAAAATCTTAATCGGAGCGACTATCATGCGTTACAAAACACCAAACCTATCACAGGGGATACAAAAACCTAAAGTATGTCCCTTATGTCATATTCATAGCACAAAAATTCACTCACTTTATAAATCCAAAAAATGAAAAAAAACTCACTTTATAAATTTTCTCGACTCGAAAACTGAACCAAAATGATCTGGGGTACCTTTACGAAAATTCTGAAATTTTTAAGTATTTTCCTTTTTTTACTACTGACGTTAGCATTCACTGTAGCGTTGACTTCAGCCACAGACGTCATTCGCTGACATCAGCCTGTGTATGTGTTGCGCTCGATGGTCTCCATTGCCTCTGATAGTTAGTGCGATTTTCGGCGAGCTTTGGGTTTTTCACGCTCCGAAGCTTATTGTCAACCCGTTTTTCTAAGTTAAACATATGTATACCACTTTCATGCAAAAAACATAATTTTATTCTCGAAAATTCTTATGGAGAAAAATTAAAAAAATCTTCATTTTTGTTAACCACTCGATCACATAACCGCTTTGGCATCACGTGTAACACGTAACATTAGCCTTAGTACGTGTTTTGGATCGAACGTGAAAGGAAAATAAACGAAGAAATTTGAAAAATACTTGATTTCGGTTCCATAACTTTAATCAAGCTTTCTGAGGCCGAAATGAACAGGAATCTATCGCCGCCTTCACAGGATTTATTCACCGAGACACGGTTAATGTTTTTCTACAGTTTTCTCAAAACGTGAACCTTTGAATGGTTCAGAGCAAATTTACGTTCACGAATGACATGAACAACTGTAGAAGACCTTAATCTCTTCATATAGTAACCATATCGGATTTTCCCATTATAGGGCTGATATGAGTTCAATCTAGACTAATCGAGGTCTATTTTCTTCCTGGACTTCAGCCTATTAATCTAGATTATTTATTATGCCACTTTATTTTCTTTATCTAGATAAAATTTTTGTAACTTAACCGATAAATTATTAAAACCCTTAAAATATAATTAATTGTTGTCCATTAAATAGAAAATTTTCTAACAAAACAAAGTTACCAGACAAAGTTGCCGGGAATGGTGAAGTAGAGGGAGATTGTCGGTTTTGAGGTAATGGGTTGTTTGTGAAGAGGGTTTGACATAATCATTTGAAATGATTTCAACTTACATTGAAGAGAGTAAATGCAAAACCAACCGAAAAATCTTAGTTTTTGTGTATGCAAGTAATTGATGCCATCTAGCATTCAATTGGTCATCCCTGTTGCAAACTCAACCAATGGTAGGGACATGGGGTAGTTGCACGAAGCTCATTTTTCATGGTTCTTATTAAAGAGAGTGGCTGCAGAGTTAGAATTATAAAATTAAAGTTTATAAATATGAAATTAGTATTTTAGTTTTATTTACAGAGTTAGCATTATAAATTTATGAATATATTCTTATTAAATACTTGATAAAAATTTATTTATTCAGCTTGGTTATATAATATAAATATATAATAATGATATTAAAATATTCAATTATTAACTTTTTTATGTACATTTTGTTCAAGTTATTAAAATAAAGAAATGTCCTATTGGTCTTTGCATGTTCCTCTGTATAATTGTAATTATCCTTTGAATACTTAAAATAAGAATTAGTTCCTTAATCATAACTAAAACCATACTAAGATTAAGATAATTATTTCAAATTATCGTTACAGATATTAAAATGTTATAAAAATGGAATTGATTGATGTGTAAAGCTCTAATTATTTATAATGTATTTGTGAAGAATAATTAAGATTCATCTAGAAAATGGTGCTTACAGCTAATTTCGTCAGCATATTTTTGTAAATATGTGGGGGTTGGAAATTGATAAGAGGAGAGAGGATCTGGTCCATCAAAAGTAGGCCACATTTCCTTCTTCTATATAGTCGAAACTAGATCCTCTGTCCAGTTTTACTCTGTCTTATTCTGTCTTATGAAATTTCAACCATTTATTTTGCGGGACCCACGCTGGTCCCATGCGGACCCTACATAAATAAATGGCTAAGATTTATTGGACACAATAAGACACCATAATATTGGACAGAGGATCTGGACTCTATATAGTCAGAGGCTCTACGAGCTGAGTGATCAACCTACACCAACACACTCAACAAGAACTTGACTTCATTCCTCTTGCTGCCCTTGATTTTCTTAAAGAGGAAAATGAAGATTCAAGTAGAGAAGATCTCTAAAAGCATCGTCAAGCCATCTTCTCCAACGCCTAACCATCTTCGTCGTTGCTTGTTCTCTTCTCTCGATCAAATGATGTTCCGAAGTTTCCAACCACTGCTATATTTCTACCCTAGAACATCGTCAACCGACAACGCAGAGAAACTCCGAAAGCTTAAGACATCACTGTCGGAGACCTTAACCCTGTTTTACCCTTTAGCCAGACGTTTGGTGGGTAACTCCCATGTAGACCGCAACAACGAGGGAGTTCCTTTCATGGAAGCTAAGGCCAAAGGTAGTATCCTGGAAATCCTCAAAACCCCATATAGCCGTTATCTCAATGAGTTGATTTTAAATTATAGTTAAAGATATTAACATGTTATAAAAATGAAATTAATTGATGTGAGAAGCTCTAATTATTTATAATGTGTTTGTTGAGCCCAAATCGTCTCGTTCAGCTCAAAATTTTCAAAAGAAATAATATTATTTTTATTTTAAAATTAAAAAATTAATTAATTTTAAGTTCGAGTCGAATCAAAAGTCTCAACTCTAATCGAATTTTAGCTCAGGCTTGGATAGGTCCAATTTCAACATGATTCATTATCATTCATACATATAATTAAAATTATGAATAAAATGGTTGTTTAGGTTTAAGTTGATTATTTCAAATTTGAATATTTAATTTAATTAAATTTAGGTTAAAATTTTATTTTAATTTTTAATAGTTATATTTATTTAAACCTAAGTTGATTAAGTTTAAGTTGAATTTAAAATTTTATTTTAAATAATGGAATATTATATCAGTCTTATTTAACGAATATGACTATAATCGATTAATTTCATATTATGACACAACTTTTTTCATGAACCTAAAATAAATTTGTATTTCCAAAACAAAAACCAATTAAAAACAAATAATCGCAAGTCTGTTTATTTTGAGTGAAAAAACGGAGATTTTCTGGTTCGAATCCATGAAACTTGCTTAACGTAAAAACTTACAATGATTAGCACTGTATTCATACGACAAGTACATTTATTGTTGTTCAAGACAGAAGTACACAACATTGGCAAATCATAGAGAAAAAAAGATCAACGAAGCATCATTTGATC
>JANZXV010000212.1:2007620-2019925 GCA_027576455.1 Erythroxylum roigii | reverse complement strand
AGAAATGGAACAATGAGATCGAAAGAGGGGTAGCTCTGCAGCCAGAAATTCCAACTCTTTTTAAGTCCTTGGAAAATGACATTAGTACTAACCCAAGCCCCAACTTTTTCCAACATACAGATATGCTCATATATCCACGAAACACCCGAAAAAGAAAGCAGATAATGATAATGTTTGGAACAACTTGCAAAACTGAAAAAAAGAAAAATTACCCAGAAGCCAGAAAGGAATAAGACAAATAGCAATACTGAATAAGGTCAAAAAAGCTATGGTGAGAGTTAAAGAGGGACCTGTAAGAGCGTAGAGGAAAAAGCAACAAGGAAAGTAGCAGCAGCCCAGAGAAATGCACCAACTGCAATCACACGAGCGCGGTTGTATCGTGCTGCTAGATAAGCAGCCAATGGATAACATGAAGATTGAACTAAGGACCTAAACAGAGTAAGCGAACCCAACCCAGTTGGATCTGTGTGTAAAGCTGCTCCAACTTCTTTGTACACCCCAGGTAACAATGACTCGTCTGCACTCTCCATAATAGCTGCTAGATTCACCAGCAGCAATGTTAACGTCTCCTGTTTCATGTTTGAAATTGTTCTTTGATTGCAGATACTCAGTTCCAGTGCCAGAAACAAAGGGAAGCTCTGTTTTCTCCATAGAAAGGTTGATTTCGTAGGTGACAAACTCACAACAAGGGTGGGACCGTAAAGAATTAGTTTATGGGGGGTTTGACACGTGGAGGTTAGATTCGTCGAGATCCTTGGATTGGTACGAGGGTGAATTAATAGTTTCCAATTTCCTAAATTTTTGGAATATTATCAGACACTTAATTTCCTACGTTGAAGTATTTCATTTTAAGGTACTATTATAGTATTCCTTCCTTTACTGTATATTTCCAGAATTTTCCAATTTTACTTATTAAGTATGTATCGGCCTAAATAGTAATCTAGTTCTAACATTTATCCTAAAATCTGAATTAGACTTTAACATTTCTAAGCATTCAAATGAGCTTTAATGTTTATAGAACGTTAACTATGAACTCTAACATTTGAAAAGCGTTCAAAAAAATCAAAGGTTGTTTTGAATATTTTTCTAAATGTTAAGGTTTATTTTGAATGTATTACAAATATTAAAATTCATTTTGAATACATTAAAACATTAAGATCTAACTAAAATTTTAGTATAAACGTTAAAGATTAAATTGCCCTTTTTGCCCGTATATATTTGTTTCTTTTTAAACTCACGGTCATATTTATTAACGAAATATGAATTACTAGTTTATTTTAACAATAGTTGACTTAAGTTCAATTCTTATTAGTGGACTCTTCACTACCTATATTAAAATTTTTAATATGGTATTCGAGCAAGTTTAGTATGGATTATTAATTTCTCGATTGTTCGTCTAGATATCTAGTCCCAGCGGTCCAGTCTGGTTATCACTGCATTTATTTCAAGTAATAACTAGATGTCCAATCCCAGTTGCACATGAGGGGAAGTGTTAGAGTATTCTATATTAACTAAACATGAAAATATTAAAGAGTTTATAAATGATAAGGGTCAATTATCTAAATAATTAATTCTAATTATTTTGACAATAATTGACCTAAGTTTAATTCTTGCTAGTAAATTTTACGATGCCTATATTAAAAAATCTAATATTTTCATCCTCTTTTTATGCTTATTTTTAAATTTTCATATTTCATTCCAAGTAATTAGTTTCCATTCCTTTTTCAGACATTATTTAAGGTACTATAATAATTTTATATATTTCCAAAATCATCCAATTCAATTAAATCGAAAATCAAAAGATTAGATTTAAATTGATTAGATTTTTTTGTTAAACTTGTCGTGAAAGATTTGATGGCCTAAACTAGAGCTCAGATCTCCTGTTTCAGTTATAGTGCTTCTTTTATGTTCTATTAAATCTCATCTATGTGTGAACCCTACATAAATATATAGATAAGATTTAATAAAACGGAATAACGAAACAGAAGATTTGATATGCCCAATCACTAATTCCAAAATGACATTTTTATACATTTAAGAATTTTTGTACCAAAATAATATTATTTTTGATATTGACCCAAATAGTGGCCAAATCACACAGAAAGGACTTCGAACCGGGGCAAAACCAATCCAATCCATTACCACGCATATTAATATTGCTTCCAATTTCTTAAATTTTTTGGATTAACGAGACGTAATTTACTATGTTTTAGGACTCTATTTCAAGGTACTATCGTAATATACCCTCTAGTATATATTTCCAAAATTTTCCAAATTTACTTATGCCTAATAATCATTTGCGTCTTTCCAAACTTTAGATTATTTAGATTTATGAGCAAAATTTAGAACAAATCTGTTTAATACTTTTTTTTTTGAAAATTGTCTCGCCGGGTTCTCAATTTAAAGATACAAATTCATATTTTGAAAATTTTTACTAGAATTCAACAAAATTGTATGATGAGTATCAACACAATTTTATGTTCCTTAAAGACTAATAAAAAATATAATTTATTTTTATAATCACACAAAATTTAATGTAATAGTCAAAATTAAAATTTACTTAATATTCTTAAGAAAACAGTTTTATAAAACTAATTTTCAATAATAAAATATTCATACTCGCTATTCTTTAATTGTTCTTTATAATTTAAAAATATTCATTTAACAATTTTATGTATAAACAGTTTATACTTCAGGTTCTTTCAATTTTCAAATCTAGTTTTTTTTTTTAATTGTAGAATTTCGGGTTTCTCAAAAAAATTTGTCCTCAAAGTTACTTCTTTACGGTCGTTCAAAGTACAGACACTTTGGGAAAATTGTCTGACCTTTAGGATGAGCGTTCTGAATTTACCGATACAAATTAATGGTTTGAAAGTTTTTATGATGAGTATGAACAAAATTTTATGTTTCCTAAATAAATTATATTTTTATGAATTATAAATAAATTATATTTTTATTAATCTTTAAGAAACATAAAAATGTGTTAACTCTCGTCATAAAATTTTGTTCAATACTCGTCATAAAAAAATCAAATTTTGTGTGATTATAAAATAAATTATATTTTATTAGTCCTTAAGAAACATACAATTTTGTTCATACGATAATTTTGTTCAATAGTCAATACTCATTTTATGACAAGTATGAACAAAATTGTATGTTTCTTAAAGATTAATAAAAATATAATTTATTTTATAATCACACAAAAATTGATGTAATAATCAAAATTTGTGTGATCATAAAATAAATTATATTTTTATGATAAGTATTGAACAAAATTTTGTGTAATAGTCAAATTTTTATGATATGTTTCTTAAAGACTAATAAAAATATAATTTATTTTATAATATCAATAGTCAAAATTTTGTTACTTTTACACCATAATTTCTCGGACTTCCTCTCAATAGTCATCATAAACATTTTAGTTACATTTTTCCTAATCTATCTCGTGAATTTTTTTAAAAATAAAGTATTTTTCAATAAGATTTATGTATGAATGCAGCCAATGAAACAAACAATAAATAACATACTAAAAAATAAACAAATTTAGGAGCAAGGATAAAAGTAAGTACACATTTTTAAGAGGTGGGGCAAGTAATCCAGGAGAGAATGATAAGACAAAGCATAACTAAGACTGAGAAGTGATAACTGAACAAATACTGAGCTAAGAAAAACATTTAGAAGAAATTGTATGCCGAAATCACCTTGTTAAATTGGGCTTACTTGGACATTATTTGGAAGCAAATTACTACTCACCAGACATCCACCTATCTGTACCAAGATCGTCTAACATTAAAAAAAAAATAGACAAATAACATCAAAGTAAATTCCTAGCAAATAACTAGGAATTTACTATATTCTTAATTGATAATTAGGTTAATATTAAAATTTATTTCATTAAAGAATTCTTAGTTTTAAAATCCACTGTAAATAATAATTCATAAATTATATATTTTAAATAAATTATTCAATTTTAGTGTCAAGCAGTTGAACATACTAAAAAATTTTCAGGATAGCATTTGACAGGGAAGTAAAAGGTGGTAGACTAAACCTTAATAATGGCGAAAATCCAAATGCTGAACCTAAGAAGATTGGCCCAATCGATAAGGAGAACAAAATATAAAGATCAGGTGAGATTTCCCAGGAGTTTTATGCTAATATCATGTCCAGCAAGAAGACAATTCACGTTATAGAAACATCATAATAGTCCTTATACAACAATGTTAGGTCTATTTGCTTGGCCTATCAATTCCCTGATCTGTATATTTCACTGAAGCCACATATGTGGAAAGTTAAATGGTTGTATTCGTTGATATCACCAAAAGATAAAATCCTAAACCGCAATGGTAAATAATCATTAAGATTCAAATGTGAACTTTAAGATAAGGATTCAAAATCCAACCAAACATTAACAAGAACATATTTGTGAGTACAAATAACAAAAATAACAAGAATGTATAATGAACCATGAAAAGAAAAATCCTAAAGAAAGCAGAAATATTTGCATAGAAAATCCATTACAATGGATATGTCACATCTTAGCAAACATGACCCAAAAGCGAATTGTCAAATGGTGTCGAAACAGAAGGGTTGTCGTCCTTCCATTATCAGTCCACAAATAGTTATGATTCTAAACACCCTTTTCATACGGATTGTAACAGGTACTAGAACTGATAGTTCAAAAGCAGAAATATAGTAGTAAAGAGTTGAAAACACGAAATACAGAGTTATATAAAGTAGTAAAGCAGTCATGCAAGGTCCACAACTGCTTCAACACAAACTATCTTTTTATAGTAAGTCTAATATCCTTAACACCAGATAAAAGGGGCAAGCTTTGTAAATAATGAATGCATGCATCCCTTGAAAGGTAAAAAGATGACTTCACAAGCAGCCTCCTAAAGGGATGAATCTAAAAATTGATCACAAAACTTTCGAAAAAGACCTCTGGTGCTAAAATAAGTGAAGTCAGCAAGGAGACAGCAAATTAATCAAACTAATGCTATCACAACAATGTTACTAAACATGACAGAACCAATTTCTGGGTAAACGAACGTGCAAGATGTGCACCCGTAGTGGATGTCCCAGCTAATTAAGCAAACATGGCATAACATTAAAACCTACAGGTAAATCATTCAGAATACAAACCAAAAAGGATTTGTATAATTGGCGACAAAGGGAAAGGTTGCCATCATCTTTCGGTTACCAGTCTACACAACCGTTGCGATTCTAGTGATAAGGTCCAAGCAACTAAGGATTTTAAGTCGTCGATCAAAACCCGAAATATAGAAGTAAGAGTTGAAAACAGGAAATACAAACATGTATTCAGATATCTATTATGCTAAGCCCAGCCCACAATTGCTAAACCCAAATTATATCATGGTAAGAGTCCAACACTAAGACAAGCAGCCCAAAATGGATGAATCTAAAAATTGATCATAACACGCTGTGAAAGAACCTCTTTTGCCAACGTATGAGAAATCCGCAAAGATAGAGCAAATTAATGAGACTAAGGCTATCGCAACAATGTTACTAACCATGATACTACACATTAGTAATGACCTGCCAAAAGAAAAATCCTACAGAAAGCAGGAGCAACATAATTTAGCAAACTTGGCATAGCATTAAAACTTGGAGGTAGAACATTTAGAAGATGGCCCAAAAAGGAATCGTATAATGGTGACAATAGGGAAAGCATGCCATCCTCCATCTTTGCATTACCAGTCCATGTATGGTTGCAACTCTACTGATAGTAGAAGTGATATATCCATGCAACACATTTTCTATACTGATTGTAAGTGAAAACAGAAGTGATGGCTCAAAACCTGAAATATAGAAGAGCTGAAAACAGGAAATACATACAGATGTTTCCTCTCTTCAGGTATCTGTTATGCTAAGCCCACAATTGCTTCAATGCTAATTACCTTTAAGATAATAGGCTTAATATCCTTAGCACCACTTAAAGGGGTAAGCATTGCATAAACTGCATGCATCACTTGAAATAAAAAAGAAGATGACTTACAAGCAGCTCTAAAGGGATGAATCCAGACTCTCTGCTGCTATGAGAAGTTAGCAAGGACCACAAATTAATGAAAGTAAGGCTATTCTCAACAACAGTACTAAACATGATAGCACCAATTTAACAAATGGTGAAAACATAATCCTGACAATGTCTTCACAACAATGGCATACAATATTGACCAAATGTTGATCAAACACACCATTAGAAAGGATCTCAAATACTAAAATCTAATGAACTATATCTTAAAGAATGAGCAAATTAGTGGAAGTAAGACTATGGAAATCGTGTTTTACTAAAAGCAATAGTATCCATTACAATAAAGTATAAAACGAAAAATCTAGTAAAGAGCAGAAAAAGGTTAAATATTTGCATAAAAGCAGAAAACAGGGCGGAAAGCCAAAGTTGAGTGAACATGACAAAAAAAAACTAAAAGCCTAATGTTTAGGGAGCAGAAAACAAACACAGAAAAATATCCTGTAGACATCGATAGAAAATGACATCAAAGAAAAAATGCATAAAACTTGAAAAATAAACACTTCAAAACAAAGAAAAGGTAAAGGCTACTTTCACCAGGACAGACTTAGAGGGACATTTTAAAGCATGAAATTATTGGAATAACACACCGTTAAATATAATATGCTTTGTAGAAATAAATCAGGATAGTATAACATGCTTTCTGGAAACCAAAATCCGAGGAAGCAATATCCAAATCCAAGAGTAGTCCCCTTTGATAACTTAAAATGCTATTTAGAAACCAACATTCGATTATGAGAGCAGTACCTTTTGAGACCTTAAACAAAATGCAATATTAGATTTTCAACATCTTTCCGTAACTCAATGGTCCGAACATCATTACAATTTAGCTTTAAGGTCTCAAAATAACAAGCCGGTGATATTGCATTTCATTTAAGGTCTCAAGTGGGACATTGATTTACTTCGAAGGGCAATTACCTAAATAACACTTCCTTAAATATAATATGCTTGGTGGGACAAAATAAGGATATTATAACATGCTTTTTGGAAACAAAAATTAAAGGAATCAATATTTGAACCCGAGAGTAGTCCTCTAGAAACCTTAAACGAAATACAACATCATATTTCCAACATGTTACGATAACACGATGTTCTAAACAATATTACGGTTTAAAACTCAACCAAATGGTATCAAACCAACAAGGCATTCATGTTGCATTTCCTTCAAGATCTCAAAAGAGAACGATTTACTTAGAGGGACATTTTAAAGCATGCAATTACTAAAATGACACATCCTCAAATATAATAGCGTTTTGGGACAAAATCAAGACATTTTAACAAGCTTTACGGAAACCAACATCCGAATTGGAGAGTAGTACCTTTTGAGACCTTAAACAAAATGCAATATCAGATTTCCAACATCATTCCGTAACCCAATCGTTCGAACATCATTACAATTTAAAATTAAGCTTTAGAGTCTCAAAGAAACAAGCCGTTGATGTTGCATTTCATTTAAGGTCTAAAAAGGGACATTGATTTGCTTCAAAGGAAAATTACCAAAATGGCACTTCCATAAATATAATATGCTTGGTAGGACAAAATCAGGATATTATGGCAAGCTTTCCGGAAACTAAAATCAAAGGAATCAATATCTGAATCCAAGAGTAGTCCTCTAGAAACCTTAAAAGAAATACAACATCATATTTCTGACATGTTCAAATGGGAACTTTAAGATAAGGATTCAAAATCCAACCAAACATTAACAATAACGTATTTGTGAGTACAAATAACAAAAATAACAAGAATGTCTAATGAACCGAGAAAAGAAAAATCCTACAGAAAGCAGGACTATTTGCATAGAATCCATTAGAATGGATACCCCACATCTTAGCAAACATGGTATAGCGTTAAACCTAGAGACAGAACATTCAGAATAAGACCCAAAAGCGAATTGTCAAAAACAGAAGGGTTGTCGTCCTTCCATTATCAGTCCACAGATAGTTGTGATTCTAAACACCCTTTTCATACGGATTGTAACAGGTACTAGAAGTGATAGTTCAAAAGCAGAAATATAGTAGTAAAGAGTTGAAAACATGAAATACAGAGATATATCCTCTATTCAGGTATCTGTTATGCTAGTCCACAACTGCTTCAACACAAATCTTTTCATAGTAAGTCTAATATCCTTAACACCAGATAAAAGGCGCAAGCTTTGTAAACACTGAATGCATGCATCCCTTGAAAGGTAAAAAGATGACTTCACAAGCAGCCTTCTAAAGGGATGAATCTAAAAATTGATCACAAAACTTTCGAAAAAGACCTCAGGTCCTAAAATATGTGAAGTCAGCAAGGAGACAGCAAATTAATCAAACTAATGCTATCACAACAATGTTACTAAACATGGCAGTACCAATTTCTGGGCAAACGAATGTGCAAGATGTGCACCCGTAGTGGATGTCCCAGCTAATTAAGCAAACGTGGCATAGCATTAAAACCTACAGGTAAAACATTCAGAATACAAACCAAAAAGGATTTGTACAATTGGTAACAAAGGGAAAGGTTGCCATCATCATTCTGTTACAAGTCTACACAACCGTTGCGATTCAAGTGATAAGGTCCAAGCAACTCAGGATTTTAAGTCATCGATCAAAACCCGAAATATAGAAGTAAGAGTTGAAAACAGGAAATACAAACATGTATTCAGATATCTATTATGCTAAGCCCAGCCCACAATTGCTAAACCCAAATTATATCATGGTAAGAGTCCAACACTAAGACAAGCAGCCCAAAATGGATGAATCTAAAAATTGATCATAACACGCTGTGAAAGAACCTCTTTTGCCAACGTATGAGAAATCCGCAAAGATAGAGCAAATTAATGAGACTAAGGCTATCGCAACAATGTTACTAACCATGATACTACACATTAGTAATGACCTGCCAAAAGAAAAATCCTACAGAAAGCAGGAGCAACATAATTTAGCAAACTTGGCATAGCATTAAAACTTGGAGGTAGAACATTTAGAAGATGGCCCAAAAAGGAATCGTATAATGGTGACAATAGGGAAAGCATGCCATCCTCCATCTTTGCATTACCAGTCCATGTATGGTTGCAACTCTACTGATAGTAGAAGTGATATATCCATGCAACACATTTTCTATACTGATTGTAAGTGAAAACAGAAGTGATGGCTCAAAACCTGAAATATAGAAGAGCTGAAAACAGGAAATACATACAGATGTTTCCTCTCTTCAGGTATCTGTTATGCTAAGCCCACAATTGCTTCAATGCTAATTACCTTTAAGATAATAGGCTTAATATCCTTAGCACCACTTAAAGGGGTAAGCATTGCATAAACTGCATGCATCACTTGAAATAAAAAAGAAGATGACTTACAAGCAGCTCTAAAGGGATGAATCCAGACTCTCTGCTGCTATGAGAAGTTAGCAAGGACCACAAATTAATGAAAGTAAGGCTATTCTCAACAACAGTACTAAACATGATAGCACCAATTTAACAAATGGTGAAAACATAATCCTGACAATGTCTTCACAACAATGGCATACAATATTGACCAAATGTTGATCAAACACACCATTAGAAAGGATCTCAAATACTAAAATCTAATGAACTATATCTTAAAGACTGAGCAAATTAGTGGAAGTAAGAATATGGAAATCTGTGTTTTACTAAAAGCAATAGTATCCATTACAATAAAGTATAAAACGAAAAATCTAATAGAGAGCAGAAAAAGGTTAAATATTTGCATAAAAGCAGAAAACAGGACAGAAAGCCAAAGTTGAGTGAACATGAAAAAAAACTAAAAGCCTAATGTTTAGGGAGCACAAAACAAACACAGAAAATATCCTGCAGACAACGATAGAAAATGACATCAAAGAAAAAATGCATAAAAATTGAAAAATAAACAATTCAAAACAAAGAAAGGGTAAAGGCTACTTTCACCAGGACAGACTTAGAGGGACATTTTAAAGCATGAAATTACTGGAATAACACGCCGTTAAATATAATATGCTTTGTAGAAATAAATCAGGATAGTATAACATGCTTTTTAGAAACCAAAATCAGAGGAAGCAATATCCAAATCCAAGAGTAGTCCCTTTGATAGCTTAAAATGCTTTTTAGAAACCAACATTCGATTATGAGAGCAGTACCTTTTGAGACCTTAAACAAAATGCAATATCAGATTTTCAACATCTTTCCGTAACTCAATGGTTCGAACTTCATTACAAGTTACAATTTAGCTTTAGGGTCTCAAAATAACAAGCCTTTGATATTGCATTTCATTTAAGGTCTCAAGTGGGACACTGATTTACTTCGAAGGGCAATTACCAAAATAACAGTTCCTTAAATATAATATGCTTGGTGGGAAAAAATAAGGATATTGTAACATGCTTTTTGGAAACAAAAATTAAAGGAATCGATATTTGAATCCGAGAGTAGTCCTCTAGAAACCTTAAACGAAATACAACATCATATTTCCAACATGTTACGATAACACCATGTTCTAAACAACATTACAGTTTAGAACTCAACCGAACGGTATCAAACCAACAAGGCATTGATGTTGAATTTCCCTTAAGATCTCAAGAGAGAACGATTTACTTAGAGGGACATTTTAAAGCATGCAATTACTAAAATGACATGTCCTCAAATATAATAGCGTTTTGGGACAAAATCAAGACATTTTAACAAGCTTTACAGAAGCCAACATCCGAATTGGTGAGAAGTACCGTTTGGGACCTTAAACAAAATGCAATATCAGATTTCCAACATCGTTCTATAACCCAATGGTTCGAACATCATTACAATTTAAAATTAAGCTTTAGAGTCTCAAACAAACAAGCCGTTGATGTTGCACTTCATTCAAGGTCTAAAATGGGACAATGATTTGCTTTGAAGGAAAATTATCAAAATGGCACTTCCATAAATATATTATGCTTGGTAGGACCAAATCAGGATCTTATAGCAAGCTTTCCGGATACCAAAATCAAAGGAATCAATATCTGAATCCAAGAGTAGTCATCTAGAAACCTTAAAAGAACTACAACATCATATTTCTGACATGTTACAATAAAACAATGTTCTAAAAAACATTACAGTTTAGAACTGAACCGACGGGTTTCAAACCAACAAGGCCTTGAAGTTGCATTTCCTTTAAGATCTCAAGAAGGACAACGATTTACTTAAAGGGACATTTTAAAGCATGTAATTACTAAAATGATACGTCCTCAAATATAAGATGAAATTTGGGACAAAATCAAGACATTTTAACAAGCTTATTGGAAACCAACATGTGAATCCGAGAGAAGTACCTTTTGAGACCATAAATAAAATGCAATATCAAATTTCCAACATCTTCCTGTAACTAAATGGTCCGAACATCATTACAATTTAGAATTGAGCTTTAGGGTCTCAAAGCAACAAGTCCTTGATATTGCATTTCGTTTAAGATCTCAAGTGGGACATTGATTTACTTCGAAGGGCAATTAACAAAATGACACTTCCATAAATATAAAATGCTCGGTGGGACAAAATAAACATATTATAGTATGGTTGCAATAACTGAAATCAAACGTCCTCAAATATGATATAGGTTTTGGGACAAAATCAAGACATTTTAAAAAACTTATTGAAAACCGAAATGCAAATCTGAGAGATCTACCTTTTAAGAACTTAAATAAAATGCAATATCAAATTTTCAGCATCTTTCCATAGTTCAATGGTCCAAACATCATACAATTTACAATCGAGCTTTAGGGTCTCCTAAAAAACAAGTCTTTGATAATGCATTTCATTTAAGTTCTCAAATGGGACATCGATTTCCCTTGAAGTGCAATTATAAAAATGACACTTCCATAAATATAAAATGCTTTGAGGGAAAAAAATCAACATATTATAGCATGCTTTTCGTAAACCAAAATCAAAGCAATCAATATCTAAATCTGAAAGTAGTCCTCAAGAAATCTTAAACGAAATACAACATCTTATTTCTGGCGTATTATGATAACACAATGTTCTAAACAACATTAGAGTTTAGAACTGAACCGAGGGGTCTCAAACCAACAAGGCCATGATGTTGCATTTCCTTCAAGATCTCAAGGGGGACAATGATTTAGTTAAAGGAATGTTCTAAGGCATGCAATAACTGAAATCAAACGTCCTCAAATATGATATGCGTTTTGGGACAAAATCAAGACATTTTAAAAAACTTATTAAAAACCAAAATGCAAATCTGAGAGAACTACCTTTTAAGAACTTAAATAAAATGCAATATCAAATTTTCAGCATCTTTCC
>JANZXV010000212.1:1993129-2004594 GCA_027576455.1 Erythroxylum roigii | reverse complement strand
TTGATGCCATCAGTACAGAACAGAAACCGCCGATGATGGAACCAACGTTTCCTGTTAGTTGCAGCCATCCAAAAGCCATTCCACGATTGCTTTCATCAGTTGAATCAGCAACAAGAGACTGAATGGCAGGTACGACTATGGCAAGTCCTATTCCATTTAGACCTCTTGAGATTGCCACCTGATCGAAACAAGAAAAACATTGAAATGGCCACCGATTTGTTTTGGCAACTTTTATTAAAGCACGTCGGCTTCTTTATAAATGAAACAATAAGATTGAAAAAGGGGCCGAATCATTGCAAGAAATTTCAACTCTTTCAAGTCATTGGAAAATGGCATTAATACTAAACCAAGCCTCAACTTTTTCCAAGAAACCAGATCTGTTCATATTATCACCCGAACAAGAAAAGCACACAAGGTCAAAAAGCTATGGCGAGATGTATAGAGGGACCTGTAAGAAAGTACAGGAAACGGCAACAAGGAAAGTAGCAGCAGCCCAGAGAAATGCACCAGCTGCAATTACACGGGCACGGTTGTAACGTGAAGCTAGATAAGCAGCCAATGGGTAACATGAACATTGAACTATGGATCTAAACAGAGTAAGCGAGCCCAACGCGGTTGGATCTATGTGTAAAGTATCTCCAATTTCTTTGTACACTCCAGGTAACAATGACTCGTCTGCTTTCTCCATAATAGATGCTAGATTGACCAGAACCATTGTTAATGTCTCCTGTTTCATGGCTGTAAGGTGTTCGCCAAAGATTCTCTGTCCAGTTCCAGAAACAGAGAAAGCGTTTTGGTCACGAGTCATGACAAACTATAATTTATAAATCATCTTGATTAAGTCAACAAGTTCCCACTTCATTTTCTCACTCAACTGTTGAAATTGAGGGACACAGTTCATCAGAATAACTCGTGTGAGTAATGACGGTTGTCTTGCCTCCTTATGGTTTGACAATTGGCTCACTGGGGGACCACTAATTAATAGACGGTTTTTTCCACGAGCTACTCCTTTTCTTTTAAAAATGTGGATGAGCTCCTTCGTAATGGGCCAAGATTGGAGTTTTCTTAGAAGCCTTATCCAGCTCCAGTCGACTTATCCTCCCACCCCACAGGAATCCGACATATTTTTTTCTGGAAAGGTACTCTCATTGCGCAGCTCACTAACAGGACTATTTGTGATAATATACGCAGTCATCGCCATGCAATTCCTTGGGCCACTAAGATTTGGAACAAGCACTTATTGCCGAAAATTTCCTTCATTTGCTGGTTAGCTATTCAGAACAAGTTGTCTACAGCAGATCAACTCCCTTATATCCAATTGAACAACAACTACCCAATGTGTTTAATACAGAGTGAATCTTGCAACTATCTATTTTTTGAATACCCTTTTAACAAGGCAATAAGGGATTATGTCACTACTTCTTGTTATTGAATGCACCCGGGGTCAACCATTTTGGAGATCACCAATGCTCTTTTAACAAGGCAATAGGGGATTATGTCATTGCTTCTTGTTATTGAATGCATCCGGGGTCAACCATTTTGGAGATCACCAATGGAATCTCAGTGCACTCACCCATCCACCTCATTGTCCTGGGCGTTTGTATCTACAGGTTATGGCAGAAATGCAACCTCAGACGGTTCAAGGATCAATCCTCCACCAAAGAGTATTTGCTATCCCAAATTTTTGCGGATATTAGGGAGATCATTATGACTAAACAGTTACAACAACGTTGCAACTCATCTTTTCGCTCTTTTTTACGTATTTAAGGATTTATAGCCACATCAGTTCTAAATGCATTTTCGAGTAAGGTGGAAAAGGCAACAACGTACTGCTCGCATTGCCACATTTCGCTCCAACCATATTTGAAGTTTTGATGCTTTTGTGTTTTGTTTCCTTATGCTGTATTTTCCCTTTATGCTTAGATAGCGTCCTTGCTTTTGGTGTTTTCGTCACTACCTAGAACATTATTATTTTTGTATCTTATTTCATTCAATCAATTTTTCTTTTCAAAAAAAAGTAAATAACTTCTTGTAATAAATAGCATACCTAAAAATTAAAGAAATTAAAGGACTTAGGATAGAGACATCCAAAGTACGTAATCAATTTTAAATGATGGGTCAATGTAAAAACTAAAAAGAATAAATATCTAAGATATTTATAATAAATATCTTATGAAGATATTTATAAGACAAGTAGTGATGAGAAGAACGAACTAACATAGATGTAGACACCAATTTGATAATGAATTAACTAAGAAGAACCATTCAGGTAAAACTACTACTACGACAACAATTACTAAATAAAAGTTTTGTTGGCGGCGGGTTTAAAAAAGTTCAGAAGAAGTACATAGTCTTGAGAGATTGTTTATGAAATTCAAATAAAATTGTATATCAAAATTAATTTGTTAAATAAAATTTTGAAATTTATAAAATATATTTTTAATATAATTAAAGGTGATGATAAATTAATTTCAGATGTTGTTTTGGTTAAATAAAAATGTTAATTTTTATAAATAAAAATAGGCTTTACTTTAATCTTTAGTTAATTAATTTATTTATTTTTGGATGAAAAGGAGGCAAAACTCCAATAGTAGTATAGAGACATTCTTGAAATGGTTGTACTAGAGCAATCCTAGTCTAGGATAGTGCTTATCCCTACTAGGAGAATAGTGAATTCATGATACCCTGATGGGAGACTTAAGGCAAAATTTGTCATCCAATCAGCGACATAGTTTCATTCATTATAGGTGTGCACAATTATGATCTCCTAAGCTCTTTCGATCAATTTTTTTTTAGAAACCAACCATTTCACGAAACAAAAGGAGAAAAAGATCAAAAACTCAGATCTTGCAATTACATATCGCTAGTATCTAACACTAACAGCCTGTTTGGTATAAGGGAATGCTATTCCCTTCTTATTCCTACCATATTATTAACCCCGTGTTTGATTTCTAAACAAAGACGGAATACCGGTTCTTCTGGAAATTCTATTCTTAATTTTTGAGGAATAGGTAAAGCCAACTACAACCCATCTTTATCTAATCAACAAATACCTATTCATCTTCGACATCTGAAACTTGTTCCTTCTTACAAATTTATCCTTCTTCAAGTTCATGGTTATCTTCTCTCCCGAAACTTCTTCCTCTTCTTCAAGTTTGAGCCTCTCTCCCGAAACTTTTTCCTCTTCTTCAAGTTTGTGATTCTCTTCTCCAGTTCCTAATTCCAGCGTTTTACGATTTCCAGATTCTAGGTAAGTTTTGATGATGAAAATTTGTTTGTGTTTTGTGTCGATTGGTAGGATTTTTCATTAATTTTTGTCTCATCCATTTTTTGTGAGTTTCTTGGTTTTGAACATTTTTATGACAATGAGGGTAGATCCAGGGCCAAGCTCCAATGCGACCACGAATTTCATCTGGGTCTTTTGTTTTGTCTGTCCTTTTCTTTCGGTTTTTCCATATGGTTACTTCCAGAGACGTTCAAGATATCGTCTCCAAGCTCTCCTCCGATAAAGCCAGCCTCATGAAGTAACGTTACTCTTTCTCTTTTCATACTATCTCTCTCTATCATGTTCTCTTCCCAAGAAATGACACCATAGGACTTTACTTTTAAACTGTGCCATGAAAGTTGAAAGAAACTGATGCCATGGTAATGTTCTTTTAGAAGTTTTGACACTGTAAAGCTAAAGTGAGAGTGAGACATTGTTTCTGGGTGGTCGGGTCGGCCTAGTAACGCCCAGCCTAATGAAGCCCAATTGCAAGTCTAGGCATTAATGGCCCAGTAGCAAGAAGTCGTCTCCCATGCAAACACGATGAGTCATGTAAAGACCTAAACCTAATGGCAACCTACCGTGTATATAAGGTAATGTTCAGCCACGATAGAGGTACGAACTGAAAACCCTAGTTGTCTTCTTGTTCTCAAAAACCTAAAACTCTCTAAAGACTGACTTGAGCGTCGGAGGGGCCTTCCGGGAAACAACCCCGGGAGAGTCTTTGTTTATTTTGCAGGTTTTCCATAGACGAAGCTTCACAAGATTGTGGATCAAAACAGCGATATTCCAGCCTTGCAGAATTCGGCTGAACCAAGGTAAGTACACCATCTATTGGTCAACAGTTACACAATCTCACTTCTTTTCTGAAAATTTGGTCATGAGTGATATACAATGAGTAAAAGCTAGTTGTATTTGTTTTATTCTAGTTCATCAAAGCAACATGTATACCCTATAATTGAAGATGAACTTAATGAATAAGCTCATGGCATTGGAACATTCCTAAGTCTAATCGTATTCAATATATACAAGCCCAAATGTGGAATCTTCATAATTTATTTTATGGACAAAGCGATTGTTTTTCCTAGAACAATATAAATCTAGTTCCAGAACCACAAAATGCTTCAAACTACTTAGATGAAAATTTTAAAGTCATTCTAATTAACAAACAATAATTTCAATAGGAAATAAGAATAAGTATTAAAAACTTGAAAAATCGATGAGTCAATTGAAAAATACTATGAGTTGATTCGAGTCTTAATGCTTAGGTAAATTGCTCTCACAAACTATTGTCAATTTGAAGGAAAATGCTTAGTGTTATTGGGAGAAGTGAAAATGAGCCAAAAAATGCCTAGTGAAGAGATCTCAAAGCATGTAATCAATTAAGAAATTGATAAAAAAGTAATGATACCTCAAACGTAAACTACTCATTTGAAGAATTCAAGTGGTGAACAACCCAAATTTGTAGTGATAACTCTTTCTTTTCCCCAGCCAGATTGTAGTATCCAAAAAAGATTAGAAAATGATATTCTAAATACTTTTCACTAGGTTAAGGTAAACATTTCCCTTTCTAAAACAATTAAGCAAATATCTCATTATGCTAAATAAATAATTATGCACCATTAAGAAGACGCTAAAAAGTGATAAGAAATCTATAGAAGATAATGTTTGGGTTTCCTTAATAAAAAATTACCTCATAAATATAAGGAACCAAGTACATTCATTATCCCTTATAAGATAGGTAAAGTTAGGATTGAAAAAGCAATCAATATTTAGGAGCTTCAATTAATTTCATGCCCCTTTATATTTATAATTATGCAAATATCAAATCACTGAAAGAAAGGAGTGATTATATTTATAATTATGCAAAACAGATTCATTGCATATCCAAAAGGAGTTTTAGTTATTTTTTCTGTTAATTTTGATGCGTTTTATATAGAAGAAGACAATATTTTTTGAAAGATAGAATAAGAAAACCATTTCTTAAAAAGTCTATAACTAAAATTACTATTGATAAAGGAACACTTATTATGGAATTTGATGGTAAAAATATTAAAATTAACATTTTTATGACAAATGAGATATCTTAGTGATGTGCATTATATGTTTGTTATAAATTTTGCTGACTCTTTAGTGTAGACAATTTTTAACTTGAAAGGTGATAAGTATTGTGCACTTAAATAACAATTTTTTTATGAAAGACTATAAATGGATTAGAAGGAATTTTTGTTGAATCCTAAATTTTGAGACATAAATTGAGTTGAAATCTCTTAAACCTATAATGAACAATGTCTCTTGTATTGATTTTCCTTTATCTCATATAAAACTTCTCCTTTTATTTTACATATACCAAAATAAAAGTTAAAACCATTGTTGAATCCTCTAAGTTTCAAAAGTTTCATGAAGGCGTTCTACTGAATAACTTAGAAGAAACATTTTTTTTAATGTCTAAGTTATGAAAATTAAGGAATCACTATATGTAACCATAGATATAAGAGAAAGGACCTAGTTGGGAGGTAACCTAAAGATTTAATTTCTTTTCATTTTTTACAATTATTATGTCTCTTTTAAAATTTTAGAGGTTTGAAAATATTAAATTTCATTTCTCAACAAGGGTAAAATTTTATAAGGCATAGGCACGCCTTATTTTTTAGGATAGTCATGACTATTTAGAGTTATGTTCATAATTTGTAAGGCAAACTTTACTTTATGTTTGAACTTTGTTTAGAAGAATTTGGTTAACAACGTGTTCTCAGACTTTATGAAAATGTCTTTTGCCTCTAAAAATCATTTTCTAACAAAAATTTGGAAAAAATTTATAATTTATAATTTCTTTCCCTTCTTAATATATCTTAGTTCTCATTATTTATATTTTGTCTCAAATTTGGAGCCACCACCCTTCACCCTCTTTCCCTTTACTTTTTAGTTCAATACACAACCTACACTAGCAACTATAGTCATAACACCGTTCTTTATCCACCTCTACACCATTATGTCATTATACTTGAAAGTTTACCTTTTAAGGATGTACTTTTGTTACTATTCTCCTTTTTTTTTTGTGACATGCAATTTTATTTTTTTAAATTGGGAATGACTTATGGTTTAGGTATAGGGTAGAAAATTCATAATTTACTTTTCTTTATTATTGGAATTTATTTTAATATATTTTTCTTACTTGTTACTTTACTATTTGAAATATCTTCCCATTTTAATTTTTTTCTTTGATTGTTTTTCAGTTATTATGAATTATATAAATTAAGTTGACATGGTATTATTTCAATAATCAAAGACCCTGTATAAGGTAAGAAAAATGGATATGAGAGAAAATGCCCTCACTTCTCACTGGTTTAGCCTAATCCCCTCCCCTCCATTCAACATCCCTTTGATTTGCCTTTTTAAGTTAAATAATTTTTGCTTCCTCTCTCACCCTACTCTACTCACTAGTTTCATTCCCTTTTTAGGTATATGGAACCAGGTCCAAAGCTTTTAGGCAGGGCTCCTGTTGCCCAATCCTAATGCACTCCCTTCTTTTCCTCTGAGTTCCCTCTCCTCCTAAGCTCTATCTTGAACACTGTTGCTCACTCAACACACACTACTCTTCCTCCTCCCTAACCCTTTTTGGCTTCTAGTTACTACGTACCTGACACCACCTAAACTACTGAGTCTTATCCTAGTACTATATCTAATACTAATGCTTGTGAGGCTACCTCATCTTCACTTTGCCATAATGTTGCTTCTATTCCTCACGAAGCTATCACCTAAGATCCCAGTAGTCTTTCTAATGGCTATTTAGCTAAAACATATTGCCATGTAATTAGTGATTACTCCCTCTTTATCAAACTTCTCTTTATCTTAATCTTAAAAGTTACGTAGTAGCAAATTTGAAAGTCAATCCCACGTTAAGTATCTAGCTTTATCTTATGCTTAAGAATATGAAAATGAAGGGGTTTTTGATTATAATGAAATGATTATAACAGTATAATAAAGAAACAATGCAAATTGAATTTAAAATGGCAACAGAAAACAAACAATTTTATCTAGTCCACATCTATATTGAAAAGTGTATACTAACCATCGATATAGGAATAAATCAATTTACACCTTGAATATTCACTCTCTCTTAAACTATCATAATTGATTCATATCTCTCATTAATCATCGTTAATTAGAGAGAACAACACTCTAATTAACCCTAACTAGTGAATAACTCTTGCTCACTGCTAAATTTTCAATTGAGTAGCAACTTGAAGAATTAAAAAGAATGAGAAAGTAGAATAATGCAAACATAATTTGATTTTATTCAATTAAGTTAATTGTTCTCCCTAGGATCCAAGAACTCTAATATAGAAGTTCACTAAACTATATTTGCTTCATAGAAATTCACTAAACAAATTTTATATTTAATTAAGTTATAGATTGAGTCAAATAATAAACTAGTATGCCTCCTAGCAATCAAGTGAAAAATTAGCCAAACAATTATAAAAGAACATCTAATACTCAATACATAAATTAAGCAATAATATAAATCAAATCTCATAGTTTAATGTAACTCAAGGTATTAGTTTGATTGAACCAAGAGTAAGAGATTAGTCAGAATCATATTATAAAATTTATCAAAATTTAAAGAACTTGTAACATTTGTGAGAAAATAACAACAATATCTGGATTTTTCCCTCTTCTATTACACTCATCTACTCTTCAGTAAAGTAACTAATGCCTAGCCCCAAAGCCCCTCCCTCCCTTTCTACAAGCTTCCTCTCCTCTTAAGCTCCATTCCAACCTTCATAATCACTCTATACACCTTACCCTCCTAACTGTTTCCTCCTTCTTGAAACTACGCTTACCTTGCTCATCTCAATCACTTTGGCCTCTCTAGATTTTGGTACTAACACTACTGCTTCATTCCCCTTTAGCTCATCTCCTCTAATCATTTACTCGTTACAAAGCTTTCTCCCTAGATTGTAACAATTCTTCTCTTATCTTATCCCCTAAAACTTGGCAGGATGCTAGAGCTACTAAGATTTACTACAAACCCTAAGCTTTTGCAGTAGGATCTAACCGTATTTTCCCAGCTATATAAATTCTCTATACTGGAGTCGCTTATTGGTCTTGCACTCTTGTAGGATATTACGTTGACAAAAGATCTCCTTTCTCTTAAATGTAAACTTGGGTAGAAGAAAAGTTGGGGGAAACTAGGTTTACTAAAAACCTTGGTAACTGAAGAAGACTACTCTTTATTCAATTTCTCTAATGAGATGAGAATGGAGAGAGTCCCTAAATGAGGTCCATGAAACTTTTATAGGAAACCATTGCTACTTCAAAAATGGAAGTCAAATAAGAATCTAGATAGCAAAAAGTTAAATTTTATTCCTATTTAGGTGAACTTCCACAACTTCCCTTTGGAATATTGACCAACTTTAGGTCCAAGTCGCCTTATTAGCACCCTAGGGAAGCCTATAAGCATGAAGAGAATTCTTTTTATCAAAGTTTGTGTTAAAGTGGAATTGTAAAAGTAGTTTCCAAAGTAACGTGAAAATTTTGAGATTGGGAAGATGGTGACCTCATTGAAGTTGAAATATCACTTTCATACCCTTAGAAATCTAATGTTCAAATAAGTAACAAGGTATGGAGGCGTATTAGAAAATTTTTTAATCTCAGGTGGTCACCCAGATATCTTAGGAACAAACACTGATACAACTGAAAGTGTAGCAAGTTTTGAAGATGCTATAAGGAAATCCAAGGTGCCTTTTAAAGCAAGATTAAAATGATTTAAAGTCTCAAACCAAGTGCTTATGGACACTAGCCTAAATAGAGCAAATTCTTCTTTTCTTAGGGGTTTACAAACTTATAACACAAAATTGATGTCCCAATAAGACCCCCTTTATATAGTTACTCCACCAATACACATCTCATCTACTCAACCTCAAGTAAATCAAAATCTATCTAATATAAGTATCTCTACTTATTCACTAACGAAGGAAGCTCCTTTTACAATAGTTAAAGGATCCTTAGGTAAGAAAAAGAAACCCATTGTCATAAAATTTATTCTTGATGTCATTCTTCATTTGGAATGTAAGAGGGTTAAACAATCCTAATAGCCCTTTATGTCCTTTTGTTCATTAAGAAAACCATTTTTATTAGCTCTTAAAACTAAAATAAAATCATCTCCTTTATAAAATGGATTATGGTTCATAAATAAAAATTGGCAAGTGATCTCTAATCACCGATACCACTACAATGGTAAAATCATTGTAGCTTTTGATCTTATTCATATTAAGATTGAAGATATCAAGTTTTTAGATCAATTTCTCCACATATCTATCACTATTTTACAAAATTTGACTCCTATTGAAATTAGTTTTGTTCATGGCCAAAAATTAGCCTTAAAGGCTATTCCTTTAGAAAGATATCACTTGTAAGCCTTGGCTTGTTGTTGGAGACTTTAATAATATCCTCTTCTCTTATTAAATAGAAGTGAACTCCATAAGCAAATAAAGGTAGATGAATTCAGGGATTACCTCTATAATATGGGCCTCAAAAACTTCAAATGCAAGAGCTACTAGTTCATATAGAGTAAGAAGTAAAAGGGAAGCCTTCAACTTAAAAAAAGTTGGATCAAACTTTAATCAATGGTGTATGATCTTCTCTCTTTTTTAATAGCATATGTTATTTAATGCCACATATGACGTCTAATCATTATCCCATTGAGGTCTAGCTTAATGGCTTAAAGTTTATAAAAATTCCCCTTTTGGATTCAACAATTACCTAGTCAATCATTATGATTTCAAAAAGGTAGACTTTAGATGAATCTGTACCAATGTATTAGAATATGAATCTTTCAAATTCCTCATCAAAATTAAGGTTATAAAATTACAGCTCAAATAGCTCAATCTCAAGGTGGGATCTGATACCATTCAAACTCTCAATGTTGATAAGGAAAAGCTTTAAAACTTGCAACTTAAACTTTCATCAAACTTTAAGACCAAGCTCCTCGTGATATAAGACAAATGTTCCCTCACTGTTTATATCACTGCACTAAGCAATCATAACTTCTTGCTAAAAAACAGATCTTGAGCCTAGTGGCTTAAAAAGGGGGATGGTAACATCAAAACTTGTATAGCTTTATCCTTAGTATAAAAAACATTAATAGAATTTCTTCTCCACTAGGAAACTTTAGTGTAAGTTTTTATAAGAAGGAGGAACCCAAGATTTTTGGCCCTACAATATTTCAAAGAATCTCTTGGATGTTATAGAAAAATCAATCCCTTTTTAGGAGAAATGAAATCCTTCATTACTAAAGTGATGATTGAAAACCAACCTAACTCTTCTGTTGATCCTTTCTAGAGTCTAGATGTAAGACAAGTTCTCTTCAAATTGGATCTTAATAAGGCCCTAGTTCCTAATGGCCTCAATGCATTTTTCTATAGAAAATCTTGGAACCTAGTGGGTAAAACTTTCAATAAGGTATTTCTTGAATTCCTCTTTAGAAAACTTCTTAATGAATTTAGTCAGACAAATTTTGGTCTGGTCCCTAAAACACATAACCCTTCGAGGATACAAGACTAATATCTTTTTAAAACTTTCTATAAAATCATCTCTAAAATAATTTTAGAATTTTGTGTTTTAAGGATCTTTGGGATGAATATGTATGTTAACTAGGACATGACACCTAATTTTCACTTTATGATTTTTTTTCGAATACAATTATAATTATAGTCAACTAAATTGGTTACCATTATTAGTACCCTTTCACAAGAATGCTTGGCTAAGAAGATATGAAGTAGGCTAAAAAAATTAAATGAAAAAAGTATTAAATAAGATAACTATTCCTTTAGCCCAATTTAAGAAATTTGGGTTAAAAATAAAGCTGGTAGCTAGTTAAGAGTTATGATATAACCAACTTCTTGCAACACAAATTAATGTAGCAGTGGAAAGTAGGGATCGTTCCCACGAGAAATTTAGACGTTAGTAATTACGCAATAAAAGGGAGGTTGTAATTGTGAATTAAACAGAACTTAATTGGAATATGAAATTGAAAAATAACTAATAGCAAAATAATGAGAATTTAACAATCAATAGAAATAAATCTTGGTTTTCGGTCTCCTTCATTATTGAACTTGCGTTGATCATCGACACTAAAAATAACCAATTTATTAGTTTAGCATTCGTCGTGGTAAATTTCTTTACCTATTTTCTCTTA